>SNQJ01S0032446.1:62232-92719 GCA_010110895.2 Picea sitchensis | reverse complement strand
CGTGCTATTTGAATTTCAAATTTTTTTGAGCGAGAATCACAACTCTAACATACTTGTTTGATGAGTTGGTTTCCTTAGATTTAGGTTCGAGATGACAAACCTAGTGGTTCGGTCTGCAAATACATAAAAACCTCCATTTTCATGAATTCCTCTCCATATCTCTATCTTTGACGTTATTATTCTATAGGCTACATAATTAAGTTATGGACGAAACTGCAGACACAGATAGAGTTGGTTGTGCATATTCCAAATATACATTTTTTTTAAAATTAATAATGTTTACTATTTTTAATTTATTTTTGTCTTGACATATATCAAACTCCTAGAATACATACCTCTCTTATTTCTGCTATAACTTTTTCTTGGCTTAACCATTTCTCAAATGAGTTATATGCAACATTAGAAGATACTGGTACAATCTAAAACAAAAAAAATGTTTTGATTGTGGTAAGACCATTTTAACCTGCACGAACAAAAGACGTTGTAATTTCAGACATATGTTGACTTTTATAATTTAAAAATAAAATAAAATAAAATTAATATAAAAAATTTCCAAAAAATACAGGGAACAAGAAAAATGAGTTCTCTACAAGCATACAAGTTTTTCGAATGAAATTTCATTGTTAAGACACTCAACACCTATAAGAACGAAAATATATACCTTATATTTTGTTGGAAAAATAATATACCATTGTTATAAAAAAATCAAATTTGACCTAGTTATTCACAATGTCTATGAATAAAAGTTGTATATTCAAAAAGCTAATTCAATTTCCTAAGTTTCATCTTCTTACACCATATTCAAATTCATTATAAAAGTACCTTAAATAATCCCTGCAACTTAATGGATTGTTGTTTTTCCAAGTTTGCATTTCCACTAACCCGTCATGAGAGACCATCATTAGATTGCACTCACCCACTACTTTATGAGGGTAAACACCAAAATTTGTCAAATCTATGTTCTTGAAAATGAAAAATATACTCCCAAAATTTAAGAGGTAAACAATAACACAACAAATGTTTTTCCAAATCTATGTGTTTGAAAATGAAAAACCAAAAATCTATATGGTAGACATCATTAGAGTGATTTTATTACTAATGATTCTATTACTATCAAAATTTAAGAGGTAAACAATGTGAATATTAGGAAGTGAATATTATTTTTTTCCTTCAAATGTAAAATCAATTACATGTACAACTCAAAACGAGCTCTAGCATTGCTAGAAATAATAAAATCAATTGCATGTACAACTCAAAACGAGCTCTAGCATTGCTACAACTAAGTCTCGAAGAACTTGCTATTGTTTAAAGAAAATTATCTTTCAAACCCTTACTAGTTCATTCCAAAATATTCATAGATTGGGAGCAATACTTAATTAGCAAGGATTGCTTCATGTAATGAATATGATCTTACCTCCCAAATTATTTAATGGTAAAAAGCCAAATTCTTTACTGATAAAGAAAAGATCACAAGACTTGAAAATAGAAAGAAATGAAATGGAATCAGCCTCTCTCAGGTGAGACAACACCTGGAAGCCATCAAATAAAATCCACTCACTGCATTTATTAAATCAATTAAAGAGTACATTATATAGGAGGATAACTAGTTTAGACAGTTGGAACCATTATTCAGTTTAGAGGAGAATGCAACTACTGTCCATTATTTCTAAGTCTCCCCTTTAATGGAGAAAAGATTGACATCCAAACCTAACATCTCCCTAGATAGTTCAAATTTTATCTTCCCAAGTCTAGGCTTAGTGAAAATATCAGTAGCATTTTCACTAGTATTACAATACATTAAAGCAATGTCATTAGACTACATCTTTTCTCGAACAAAATAAAATTGAGTATCAACATGTTTTTTCCTTGAATGGTAAACTGGATTGTTTTCCAACTTGATTGAGCTCTGGTTATCACATTTGATTATCATAGCTTTCCTTTGTTGTTCTCCAACATCTTGAAGTAGTCTTCTCAACCAAACGACTTCACAAGTTGTTGCACACAATTCTTTATATTCTGCCTCGGTGGATGACAAATATATAGTAGACTACTTCTTACAGCTCCATAAAACAATACCGGATCCAATGCCAAAGGAATAACCTGTAGTAGATCTCTGATCATCTATATTGCCAACCCAATCTGAATCTAAGTAACCTATCAGCTCAATATCGAATGAATCAATATATTTAATACCATAGTCAATTGTACCTTTGAGATACCTGAGTACCCCTTTCCCTGCATTCCAATGGATTTCTAGAGGTTTTGTCATAAATTGCATTAATACACTAACATAATATGCTATGTCAGGTTTGGTTGTAGTGAGATAGTTCAAGATTCCCACTTTCTATCTATACATTGTACCATTTACCTCCTCCAAACCATCATCACAATAAAGTTTCTGTAATATTCCAGATATAAAAAGTATGTAGAACATAAATAAAATGATAGAAATAGAAGATGAACAACAATATAACCAGAACAACACCACAATAACACTGAAATGATAGCATAATAACACTAGAAAGAGCACTTCGATTACTAAGAGAAATGTTCACTTGCCTCTTCAAGGGGGCAACCTCTAGTCGAACATAGCTCTATTACAATAATATCTAAGACAACAGTTCTCATACCCTCGACTCCTATTTATACTAAATATGTCTATCAAAATAACCATCTAGAGGAAGATCCTTCTAGAAGTGGAATCTTCTATTAGGTCTTCTTACATTTGAATCATTCTTCCTTATTGCTAGGACTTATTAATATTGACCTTTATTACATCAGAATATATTATTCTACCTACATGAGGGGTTAGGTCCCTAACATGTCCTCCCCCTTAAAAATAGCCTTGTCCTCAAGGCTTGAGATGTGGAAATTGTTGCAGAATGGTAGTTGGTTCCCAAGTGACATCTGTTGGGGTTGTATATTTCCATTGGACTAACACTTCCTTGATGGTTCACTGACGCAAGCGACGCTCACGCCGATCCAAAACGTCTTCTGGTTGTAGCCAAATGGAGCCTTCTTCGTCCAACTAGGGAAGGTTGGTTTGAGTTTGGAACTTAGTTCCAATCACCTTCTTTAAGAGGGAAAAATGAAAAACATGATGTATCTTAGAATGACTGGGAAAAGTTAACTAATAGACCACCTGTCCCACACACTTGAGAATGGTATAAGGACCATAAAATTTGGGTGCCAGTTTCTGACAATGGTCATCCTTGAGAGAATTTTTCTTGTAAGGTTGCATTCGAAGAAACACCTAATCCCCTTCTGAAAATTGACGTTCAGAGCGACCTTGACCTTCTTGTTGCTTCATGCAATTCTGGGCCATGACCAAATTCTCTTTGAGGGTACAGAGAATAACCTCTTGAACTGTAAACGTTTTTTCAACCGCCTGGACCTTCGAGACACCTGGTAAGAAGTTCGAACTGAAGGTGGATTTTGTCCATATACTGCTTCAAAATAAGTCATGCGAGTAGTTGTATGGTATGAAGTGTTGTACCACCATTCAACTAGTGGTAACCATTGAACCCACTGATTTTTCTTTTCTGATGCAAAACACCTCAAATATGTTTCCAAACACTTGTTAACAACTTTAGTTTGACCATCAGTCTGGGGATGATAAGTTGTGCTGAGATGCAATTGGGTGCCTTGTAGCTTGAATAGTTCTTACCGAAAATTATTGGTGAATTTTGGGTCGCAATCAGAAACAATAGAATGCGGCATTCCATGAAGCTTGAAGACCTGATCCATGAAAAGTTGATCCACAGTGGTTGTTGTAAATGGGTGTTGAAGAGAACAGAAATGAGCATACTTGGAAAGGCGATCAACAACCACCATGATGACTGATTTATTTCCCGATTTAGGTAAGCCTACAATAAAATACATGGAGATATCCCGCCAAATAGCATGTGGAATCAGAAGTGGTTGTAGTGTGCCAGGAGATTTGACTGTTTCACCCTTGTTGCATTAGCACACATCACATTCAGCCACAAAATTACGAACGTTAATTAATATTTCGGTACTCGTTGTATTGGGAATTTTGCTTCAACTCTTTGGACCTCTAACCCCCGAATTTGCGATGATCGATTTTGGTTAATAAAACCACAATTGTGATTAGATGCTTAATTGATTACATAGATATTTATATTCTCCATATCGCGACTCGGATCTTCGAAGATAAGTTTCCGGGAAGTTTGCATGCTGAGCTACGAAATCGCGAGATCGCGATAATATGTTTTAATTAAAAGGGAAGATAAACTCGGATTAAGTGATTAATTAATTATGTTCATATTATTATCGTGATTTCGTGAGTCAGGGCTTAGACAGTGTAAATTTTTAAAAAGAAAACGCTGAGTGGTGAATTGTCGACAGAACGTTACTATGGTTTAGATTTTACTTTTAACCTTGACACGGATTACTAAATAAGGAATTCATGTTCTCGGCTATCGGGGCTACGACAATAAACTTTTGGATGTGGTGAATGCCGAGGTGCGAAAACCCGATGACGTTTAATCATGGTTCAGGAAAACTTCACTCCCGTTACTGCCCTGGGTGAAAATTTAAAATGATTTCGCCGTTTCGTTGCTCGGGACGTGTGAACTACGTGATTTATAGCATCCAACCTACGAGATCCTGAGGTAGAACAAAAAGGGGATTTTTTTTTTACGAAAGGTAGGACTCACCTCGAGAGTACGATAATCATCGCTGCTTGCGTAATAAAGCTTCAGAGATTCTGAAACCACAGACGGAAAATACTAAAACCATCTTTCGATTTCGAGAATTAAGAATGAAATTTGTGGCAGTATAGAAAAGCAAAGGCGGCTCCAACACATACCATCCCAGAAAAAAGAACATTTAACCCTATCATAGGTTTTGGTAAACCCTAAGTGCCTAGCTATGGGTGTAGCATGAAGCTCAGAAAGTACCGTGGATTTAAGTTTTTGTTGTTTACTTAAATACAAACGGCCTTTGTATCGAACCTCATCATGGAGCCAAGAGTACCCTGGGGAAACTGGAGAATTGGTCTGCAATTGTTGTATCAAATGCGAACTTTTGGGATCATGTAGCTATTCCTGGAGAATGTCTTGGAGCCAATCTGGTACAATGAAGGAGAGAGAAAAAAGGGACCCTTCATCTTCATATTTTCGGGAAAGTGCATCCACAAAAACATTATCTTTTCCTTTCTTGTAAATGATCTCATAAGCATATCCAAAGAGCTTAGTCACCCATTTTTGTTGCTTTAGGGAGGATATGCGTTGTTTAAGAAAATACTTGAGGCTTTGATGATCTATCTTAATTTGGAAGCGTTGCCCCAATAGATAAGGGTGCCAAAGATCAAATACATGCAAAATAGCCAACATTTCATTTTCATATATTGATTTTCCCAAATTTCGTTTAGACAATTGTTTGCTGGTAAAGGCCAAAGGACGACCCTCTTGCATAAGGACAACGCCAATTCCTTTCCCTGAAGCATCACATTCCAGGACAAAGGTCTTTGTGAAATCAGGAAGTTCCGAGACTAGAGTGGTGCACATGTCCATATTCAAGGTTTGAAAAGCCTAAGCAACTGCTAGAGTCCAGGTGAAAGAATTCTTTTTAAGGAGTGCAGTGAGAGGGGCCGCAATCTTTCCATAATTCTTAACAAACTTGCGATAATAACCTGTTAAGCCTAGAAATCCATGCAATATTTTGAGTCTTTGGGTGAGGCCAGTCTCGAATAACTTCAATATTTTTAGGATCCACCCTAACACTGTGCTTTCCAATAAGATGAC
Source organism: Picea sitchensis (assembly GCA_010110895.2). Taxonomy (NCBI): domain Eukaryota; kingdom Viridiplantae; phylum Streptophyta; class Pinopsida; order Pinales; family Pinaceae; genus Picea; species Picea sitchensis. Next base: position 86,951 of record SNQJ01S0032446.1, on the reverse strand, counting down.
CCAAGTACTCAACTTTTGAGGTGCCAAAATCACATTTAGATTGTTTCAGGAAAATTTGGTGCTGAGAGAGTAGATGGAGAACTCGATCCACATGAGCAAGATGGTTTGTCCAGGTTTTTCTATATATGAGGATATAATCAAAGCAAACTAAGACAAAATGATGGAGAAAATGATGGAAGACATGATTCATGAGGCTTTGGAAAGTGGAGGGAGCATTACACAAACCAAAGGGCATGACCAAAAACTCATAGTGTCCCTCATGAGTTCTAAAGGCAGTCTTAGGAATGTCTTCCTGTTTCATACGGATTTGGTGGTAGCCAGAACAAGGATGAAGTTTAGTAAAGAAATGGGCACCACTCAATTCATCCCAGAGGTCATCAATGACAGGAATAGGAAATTTTTCTTTAATGGTGAGTTTGTTGAGGGAACTAAAATCAGGACACATGCACAAATATCCTTCTTTCTTTATGACCATGACCACAGGAGAAGATTAGGGGATCGTACTAGGGTGGATAACACCTGCATTAAGCAGTTCTTGAACCATTTTCTTAATTTCATTTTTTTGGGAAAATGGGTGACGATAGGGATGAATATTGGGAGGAAGGCTTCCTGGGATAAGGGGAATGGAATGATCATGAACACCATGGGAAGGAGGGAGTCCTTAGGTAGTGGAAAAAACCACTTGATTTTTAGAGAGGATGGATTGGAGGTCATGCGGCACAGAGGAGGTCTCAGTTGCTTGTATGGCATGGAGTTGGGAAATAACGCTTGAATGACCTTTTCTAAGTAGCTTTTACATGCGATGGGAACTAATGATCTCAGGGGAACCAATCGTGATGCCTTGGAACTTATATTGATGGCCCTCCTGGTTGAATTGCATGGTTAATTCCTTAAAATCCATGAGAATGGGACCCAAAGTCCTTAGCCAGTATGCACCCAACACAATGTCACAACCTCCCATGTCGATAGAAAACATATGAGATTTCAGGTGGTAGTCACCAATTTGGAGATGCACATTTTCACAATGCCATCCACATTTCATGGAGCCTCCATTGGAAATCATGATTTAGAAATTATTGACTGCACAGATATAACAATTAGTTTCTTGGGAAATGCGACGATGAATAAAATTATGGGTGTTGCCACTATCAACAAGAATCATGACCTTCCTATGCTTGATGTAGCCAATTAGTTTGAGGGTTTGGGGAGTAGAGAAGCCCATGAGAGAATTTATGGAAATGATCGGTTCTACTTCAGGAGGGTCTGAGGGAGGGGTAATGTCAGTGGGTTCAGGTGACTCAGACATAATGAGAGCTTCAACATCCTCTTCTAAAACATCGTCCAAGATGGGCATAAAAAGATTTTGTTCCTTACACTTGTGTCCCGAAAAATATTTTTCATCACAATTATAACAAAGGCCTTTGAGTTGGCATTCATCCATTTCGGCCCTGGTTAATGTTTGGATCTTTAGTGGAGTAGAAGGAGGAGTGGGATTTACTGGTTTAGTGCGAGGAATAAAGGAGGGTTTCTAGTTTTGAGAAGAGACAACCTGTTGTTCTTCCTTATCTTTTTTAGTAGCCTCCACTCAGCTCTGAGGCTGAGCCATGAGGACATGGGCATGGATCTTATCCTTGAGGCCATTGATAAAACATCGAAAAAAATATTCAGACATGCCCTCTGTACAAAAATCTAGTCGCTCAAAAGAAGCTGTAAAGTCTTCCATTGTGCCAGATTATTTCAACTTTGTCAAATGACCTAAATGGTTGGTGTCAGTGTCAAAGCATTCATAAAGCTCTGCCACAAAGTGTGTCCAATAAACATACCCTTGACGGGAAGTTTTTATCCATTACCACCATTTCCAACGTTCTTGATCTAGATGGATAACACCATACCGAAGTTTGGCCAAGTCATCTGTAATTCCGTACAAAGAGAAATAATGTTCCATTTGAGTTACCCAACCAATGGGATCTGAGCCATCAAATTTGGTCACCTCCACCCGTAGAAGGCGTAGGTGACGCTAAAAGTGATGGGGATGAAAATTATGGGAATGAGAGGAAGTTTAAGCTTCAATATGCAAAGGTGGGTCAGATAAAGGGGGATCTACACGGATATGCATCTTGGTGCAGATCATTGAAGCGATAGATTCAAGCTGGGTAGTCATGTCTTGTTTGAGGTATTCTTTGAGTTATGTGATTAAGGCGACGATGGAGGAATGCATGGTTTTATTGATGGTGGAAATATTGGCACTGATATGTCTAACTTCTTGTTGGGTCTCTGTGAAATTAGATTGCAAGGTATTGAAGCGAGCTTCCAAGTCTTAGCTATGGGTATGGGCCATGATGATGAGGGAACCGAAGAGGGGCAGTTGGGGTAAAACATTTTGTTGAAAAATAATAGGTATGAATATGATAATGAAGAAGATATAAATCCAATGGAATAGGTCTCAAATAATGGTCTGAAGAATACTGGAGTGATGAAATTCCCAAATTATTAACCAGGAAGAAATGTGTAGTGATTTGGCAACTCGAACACAGTTGCGTGGCAATAGATCATGTCTATTTTATTTTTTGTTTCCATCCCCAAGGGTTAGGTATTCAAGGGTTCTATAGACAAGGGTTTTCCCTGTGCTATATCTCTATCATATACGTGCAGTGTCCAAAAATAGTACTCGATCCAATATCTCAGGGAACCAACTAAGGAGGCTAGACCATGCCCTTAGTCGTACTACCCGACTACCCAGGTACTAGAGATTATATTCCCGAGTGTTGTTCTTGGTGTCACTATAGAAGTCAAGTAGCCGATCCATTTATCTAAAGAGGGCTTCAGGAAATCTAGGTCGATCCGTATACAAGTGTTGTCTGATGCGCTACCACTCGATGGGGTACCAACAGGGTTCACAGGTGGCCAACAGATGTGCGCTTAAGTACCAATTGTATTTTCTGCGTGTATGAATCCCTCAACCAGGGGTTTATGTGCGTAATGACATATATCTATATATTAAAGACGTCGGAATACGTCTCTACCCTGAAAAAAAATTACCCACAATTTTTTGCCAGGGAAAGTGCTCTGATACCACTTGTAATATTCTAGATATAAAAGTATGTAGAAAAAAAATAAAATGCTACAAATGGAAAATGAACAACAATATAACTAGAACAACACTACAATAATACTAAAATGATAACAGAATAACACCAGAAAGAGCACTTCGATTACTGAGAGAAATGTTCACTTGCCTCTTCGAGGGGCAAACCTCCAGTCGAGCAAAGCTCTATTACAATAATATATAAGACAACAGTTTTCATACCCTTGACTCCTATTTATACTAAATATGTCTATCAAAAGAACCATCTAGAGGAATATCCTTCTAGAAACGGAAGCTTCTATTAGGTCTTCTTACATTCGACTTATTTTTCCTTATTGCTAGGCCTTATTAATATTGGCCTTTATTACATTAGAATATATTATTATACCTACGTGAGGGGTTAGGTCCCTAACAGTTTCATTTTTTGTTGCATTGGAACATAAGAAACTTTACACTAATCCATTTTAAACTTCTTAAGTACTTCTCCGGCATATTTACCTTGAGACACAAAGGTTTGACCAACATTTCTCCAAACTTCAAGACCTAGGAAGTAATGTAACTCACCAAGATCTTTCATTTCAAATACCCGTGACATCTCCTTCTTAATTCCACTAATCATTTTTTCTAAATTTCCTGTAATAATTAAATCATCAACATATAAGGAAATAAATACAACATGTCTCTTTTCATCAAACTTGGTATACATATTTGGGTCACTTTTTCTCCTCATAAAACGCTGAAGAATGAAGGAATCTATCTTCTCATATCATGACCTAGGTGCCTGTTTCAGTCCATACAATGTTTTCTTTAATTTACACACTAAATGTTCCTGACCACTTTTCACAAACCCCTCTGGTTGAGTAAGGTAAACCTCCTCCTTTAACTCACCATTCAGAAAATCATATTTTACATCTAATTGGTGAAGCTTCCAATGGTACTTTGTAGCTAATGCAATTAACAATATTATAGTATTTAATTTAGCTACTGGTGCAAATGTTTCTGCATAATTAATGCCCTCCTTCTGTAAATACCCTTTTTCCACCAATCTGACTTTATATTGATCTATCCTACCATGTTCTTTGAATTTAGTTTTGTATATCCATTTACATCCAATAGGATTTTTATCTTTAGGCAATTCAGACAATTCCCAAGTTTTGTTTTTCATTATAGAGTCATATTCTTCCTCCATTGCTTTTCTCCACTCTTCATGTTCATTATCTTCATTAAAACTCATGGGTTCTATGAAATTTGAAATACTACTCATCAAGGCATAATATTTATATTTTTTAGGTGGACGAACTTGTCGTGAAGATCTTCTCAATTGGCTAGTGACTTCTTCTTCCTTTTGTGAAGATTATTCTTCACTGCTAGATGTATCCATGTCACTCGCTGCCTTTTCCCATTGGTGCTTCTCTTCTTTGACCTCTTAATCTTCAAGAAGTACATGCCATCCTTCATGATTGTTGTCTTCATTATTTCCTTCTACCTTCTCATGGAAAATTACATCTCTACTTGCAAACACTTTGTGAGTAGATGGATCAAACAATTTATATGCTTTAAATTATGAACAATACCCTATAAAAATTATTTGATATCTTTAGCATCAAACTTCTTCCTTTTCTCCTTTGGAATATGTGCAAAATATTTGCACCCAAATATCCTCAAATTATTAACTATTGGTTTAGAATCATACAAGGCTTCGATAGGAGTTTTATGATCAAGACACCTTGTTGGACTTCTATTATTTAAATAAACAACAGTGCTAATGGCCTCGGCCCAAAAATAATTTGAGATATTCTTACCTTTCATCATACTTCGTGCACACTCCACCAGAGTTATGTTTTTCCTTTATGCAACTTTGTTCTACTGTGGAGTGTGGGGTATTGTAAATTGTTGCACTATTCCATGATCTTTGCAATACTTGATGAAGTTCCCTAATATGTACTATCCTTGATCTATATTTTATGAGCATAATGAAATGAATACATATTATTAAAAGATGTTTAACACAAAATAATAGAGATACAATAAAATTGGTTTTCTATTCAATAAGGAAATAACCTAAAACTGTGAAATGCAATGGAAAACAAGCTTGTTCGAATGGTGGCAAACTAACAGAGATACAATATGCTTAACATATATGCTTAACACAAAATAACAGAGATACAATAAAACTGGTTTTCTATTCAATAAGGAAATAAGCTGAAACTGTTAATTGCAGTGGAAAACACGCTTGTTGGAATGGTGGTGGCTTATCTCTGAGAAGAGATGTGATGACTGCGCTCATTCGCCAAAAGATGACTACAATGAGGCTCTGAAGGAGTTTTTAAAATAAATATGAATTAAAAAACCCTAGACATCCAAAAACCTAACCCTAGGAGATGAAGTGCCAGAAGTCATGTGGGCCCTGTTGGGGTAAGTTAGTACATCAACTTCCCAGAATCGTAACTTTTGCATACGATCTTCGTTTTAGGTGCATGATAGCCCGTTGGGAAGGTCGAATCGATAAGAACAATTTTAGACTGGCCCAAGTCAATGCCTTTGGTAATCACCTGGGCCCCAAATCCCCAAAAAACGTCGTTTAGGGCCTCAAAACGACCCCATAAGTTTGGAACCCGAAAAACGGTCGAAAAACTGCTAAGGTGGAAAAGTATTTTCAATCCAGTGGAATAGGTGGGTGGCCACCGATATCCACCTAGATCACTGCCCCTTGATCTGAGCGAAGGATTTTGATGGAATTTCATGTTTACTTCTCCACCATGTTTTTAAATTCCTTGATGTATTAAAAAACATCACTCTTTTTCCTAAGGAAATAAACCCATGTGTATCTTGTGCAGTCATAAATAAATAAATAAAAATAATAAGCACCACCTAAGGACCTTGTATGCATTGGTCCACAAACATCAATATGTATGAGTTCTAATACATCTTTCTTTCTCCTATCAGAATTAGAGGGGAATTCATCTCTATGCATCTTTCCTAATGCACAACCTTCACAAACCACATACTCATTCTTCAACATAGGGAGTCCTTCAACCATACTTTGTTTTTGTAATAACAACAAATCATGATAATTAATGTGACCATGTCTTTGGTTCCAAAGAGTTTATGTAGGCATAGTTGTAGAATTCAATGCTTGATGATTCTTGCTAGTGACATCAATTTTGTACAGACCTCCAACTCTAAATCTTGAGGAAACAGTTCTGTAATGATCCTAAAAGTCCTTCACTACACAATGTGTCTTGAAGAATTCGACCTCAAAATTCTGATCTGTAATTATGGACACAAAAATCAATTTTTTCTTTATCCCAGGGACATACACAACATTACAAATGTGTCTGACAGTACCATTCAGAAGTGTTACTGGAATATCTCCATATCCCTTGATTTGATAAGAATGATCATCTCTAAGATAAATATGGGCACCATTATGTGTTTCTTTAAAGTTTATATACCAATTCTTGTTACATGTCATGTGAATTGAATCTCTAGAATCAACAAAGCATGCATCAACATCATTAGTTTTAGCAGATAGTGCAGCATTAGAGACAAACAATTTGAGATCTTTTGAACCAAAATTTGGGTTTTCTTCTGCAAAATGTCCTGAATGTTTTCTATTTTTATGCCTAGCTTCATCATTTTTCTTCTTATAACATTGTTTGGCAAGATTCCCGGTCCTACCACAATAGAAGCACTTAGGTTCATTTCTATTAGATGGGATACCTTGATTTGGCTTTGGAAATGAATTCCTCTGAAATGAACTTCCTCCTATGTCTCCTTCTCCTGGTTTCCCTTTAGGGAATCTCTTCTTTGTCGATAGTGCTAAATCTGAATTCTGAGGCTTTAAATTTGGCTTTAAATTCATGTGCCTCCCTTCTTCTTGCAACAATATACCTATCAATTCCTCAAAGGTAGGAGCTTTCTCTCTCGCTGCAAGGCCTAGTAAAAACATTTGATACTCCTCTAACACTCCATTTAGGGAAATTGTGACAAGATCAATGTTTGACACTTTTTCTCATATATCTCCCAATTTATCTTTCATGTCTTTAATTCGCCTAAGAAAAGTACTAACAGACTCATTTATATCCATTTTAATACTTAGCAATTTACTCTTCAAAAAAAGAATATGATTTGTATTATTAGTCTCATACAAATCGTTAAGTTCTTTCAAGGTTTCTTTAGAAGTCTTAGCATCTCTAATGTGAGGAGTTATATTATCTTTCACAAACATTCGTAATAATACATTGGATTTGTTCTCCCACTTATCCCAATCTTGGATTGTTGTCAATGTCGCACCTGCAGACACATCGGGTCGTGCTTCATTTCCTTTTGTGATCGTCCATACACCATAACCTTCCATCGAGGTCTGTATTTTGAATTTCCAATTGACGAAATTCGAGCCATTGAGATAAGTTTCATCAAGTGGATTCACCATCTCTGCAAACTCTTTCACGCAACAAACTCCTCTCCAAAGCAGCGATCATGTGATAAGAATGGAAACAACAATAGTGCCAAGGTTCTCTTTTCACCTCCAACACTGGAAGCGCAGGCACTCAATGAGGCCACCAGATTCAATGATCATTGATAGTTGTAAGCAAGAGAAGGGACCAAAGATGTAAACTCAGGTTAGGTCGCGCAGACATATAGAAGTGGAAGCCTCTTAATTTTATCACTAGCTACTCCTTTGATTTGTGGTAATGGTTGTCGTCTTTTTTTTTTTTTCAATTTCAACATGGTGGCTCAATGTATATGAATTTGCCTTTGATACCCTCTCACAATGACTGTACTCCAACAACGATCTCTCCTCCAGAACCTGAGAAGAAGCATCAATATTCCTTGCAAAATGGTGTGGGAAATTGAGCAGTGAACTAATTCGGCAAGGAGAGTAGCGAGGTAATGGATACCTCTCACTCCAACATGCACACAATAGTCAACCCTACCCAAGAGGAGGTACCTACCTTAGCTTGGGGTACATAAATATAGGTTACACTCTTCCCTCTCCTCCTTGGTGAGGAGGTACCTACCCTAGCGCGCGGTACATAAATATAGGTTACACTCTTCCCTCTCCTCCTTAGTGAGGAGGTACCTGGGGAAGTTATACCAGCCTCTCTGAGCAACCGAAATTCCTCTCTCCATTCTGGGTATAAATCCAAAGGATTTTCTCCTCCCTAACTATCCTACAATGGGACCCTTCTCACAACCAATAAATAAAATATGTCTCTCAGTGTGGTTAGAGTGGAAGAATTCTCTAAAAATAGAAACCATGGGAATCTAGAAACAAGTATATAATTATCAGTTTCTCTTTTGATGCAGGAATACATTTTTCCATAGATTCATTGTCATTGTGATAGGTCTTAATTCCTTTTTCACACAAGGGAATTTATACTTTAACCAATATTATGATGATGAAGATCAATTTGGCTTCTCTCGTTAATTCATTTTTTTACATAAAGGAATTTAGAAATTAATCAATATGATGATGATTTTATTCTTTACTGAAATAATTTTGGTTTATTGAACCTTAAGAAAATTTGGTAAAGATTTATTTGATTTTTTTAACATTTTATTTTTGTACTCCAAAAGATTGGAGAGAAGCTTTCATAAACCTCCATAGAAGATTTAATGAATTAAAAGGTTATGAATGTTGGTGTTATAACTAATATTTTTAAATTAATATCTAATTTGCATTGTTTTTCATCCTCCGCCTTCTTAATATAACAAAGATTGCATATTATTTCATCCCAAGACCTTTTAGAGATTTTCCTCTGCCTTGTTTCACTATGGAACTCATGGGAGTTTGTTCTTATTTTGCAATGTTGATTTTCTTTTTTGCACTAGTTATAACATAAAAATGCCTATAATCTTCTAGAATAGGGTTAATGACCTCTTCATAGTATCTTAATTTTCTCTTATCCTTTAATTCTTTATTGCACCACAATTTCTCTTTAAATTTAGATGTAATAGTATTTTAATGGTATCAATATTTTATAGAATGACTTCCTCCTCTATTCACCAATGGTTTAGCCAAGACTTGGCATCTATAAGCCAACTCCTCTTAATCCATAGGTGGCTTTCTCTGGAGTTTGAAGAAATCTTAAGAAGCATATTGTCTTTCATGTTTATGTTATTGTGCTTATACAATAGGTACCTAGTCATAGTCATACTCTCAAAAGGGGGAAGACTGCATCTATAAGGAGGATGAGATGCAATGTATTGATTTTAATTTTACGATTATAAGTTATAAAATGATTATGTATTTTCTTGATCTTTCTCCACAATTCTCTAGAGATGCTACAACCTCAAATTTCACATCGATATAAGATAATAGGAGTGGCCATCCATCAAAGAGGAGTTTTTTTTTTTCCTACAACTAGAAGTTTTTTAATTTACATTTTTCAAGACCAAAATAGAATTTCTACCCTCCATTAATCTTTTATCAATACCATAGTTCCATTTAAGCTTATGGTGAAGATTGACTCTGAGATATTTTTATGAAGTAACTTCTTCCTAAGCTCCTATTTTCATGTGACATTTACATGCATGTAGAAAAAATTACATATTGGAAGGGGCTAGAGAATGGGACCGAGGAAACCCTAGATGATGAAATAGGAACTCGTTGGCTACCACGAGGTCTCAACTTAGTGAACATGTTACATAGCACCTACGTTCATGGGATATTAAAGAATACCCCTAATTTCACTAGATATTGTTAAATACCTCCCAAAATCCTTTTATTGAACCCCCCTCCCAATACATCTTTCCAATAAAATAAACCCCTATTTTAACTAGATGCCCTTTTTTATACCCCCTCCAATACCTATAAACCCCTTTAGACCACATATCCCCCAATACCTACAATATATTGACCTTATTTTTCCAAATTAAAAAACCCCCTTTATGAATGAACGTGATAAGATATGGGTCAACAAGGTGAAGCCCACGTGTTGGCTACTTGGATGATCAAATAGAGGGTTTGGATGTATTCGAATATAGATTCTGTTGACATGTCCATGTCTCCCTAGATTGTTTGGACCATGATGAACAAAAGTTTCATAGGGTTGAAATTGAAACAATAGTCCATGCTGCAAAGTAGGGCCCGATCTTGGTGTCATGGGCAGATTTAATGGTTGTCAAAATGTTTGAAGTGGAGGATAATGTTGTTATTACTCTAAGAAAATTTACAAAGGATCATTCAAAGGGTATGTGAATTAATATACATAACATTAACATACAATTTAATGATGATTTTGCTCCTATACCATCTTTACTTTCATCTCCAAAAAAAATGATCTTGTTTACAAGTTTTAGGATTTAATGGTTTGGGAAAGTTATAGCCACATAATTAATTACAAGCACCCTTCATCCTGAAGGTGGTGGAGCTCTAAAAAATTTGAGTGGGGAAGCAATTTCATTGGAATGGAATCCTTTCCTTTCCTTTCACTTTATGTTTGTTTGATTTTCATAAAATCACCCTATAAATGAAAATAAATCCTACAAAATGTGCTCATTGTCAAATATGCCCCTCAAGCCACACACTCATTATCTAATTGCACAGAAAATGAAAAATTTTGTTACTCCTTTTGATCTACAACAATTTCATCAATAAATTTATGTTAAAATTCATTTTAAAATTATTTTTTTTTAACAAAATTAAAATTAAGATTAAAAGGTTAAAACTTATTTGTTGACTAATCACATCCATTGTAAAAAAATAACAACATTTTCAAGAGTTTTATCCACGTGGTCCTATATATGTTCGAGATAACATACGATGAAGTTGGTAAACCATATGATAAATATCCTACAAAAGTAGGATCATATAATGGCACAATCCCTAATGTACAAGCCTTTCTCCATGTTCTTTACATAAACGATGTTTATTGCAGCCCGCCAAATAATTTCAAGGGGAAATTTAAGCAATGTTAATTAATTGTATCATAAGATCATGCACATGAATGAGTATGAGGAGGATTATGGTTCCCGTGGGACGGGGTCCCGTCAACAGAAAAACTATGTAGTCGCAACCATTCACCTTTCCTTCTCATGTTTGTCTTTAGACCTTTCCTTCTCCTGTTTGTCTTCAGACGTGGAGGTCGTGTTAGTTTTAGATTGACTTACCCTTTTTCCATGGAGACGTGGAACCGCAGATCCCTTTTGTCATGTCACTCTCTACTACTTCCACTAACCCCTGGTGGAACACTTTGTTTTCTCTGCAGACGTGGACCCCCGTTATGGCTGGCGTTATAGATCTGTCGTGGGCTGACGATGATGAGATCTGGGCTAATGATAAACTTTTCCTTTTAGACGACACCTACAACCTTTTGTACAATTGTGTGAATCATCCCCTGACTACTCTTCCCTAGACGTTTCGTCCGCTGCAGTCCACTTTACCCCTGGCCTCGCCACAACCCTACGATCAGATCTTCCCTTCAGTAGAGAAGCCACCTGGATTTGTCCATGTGCCTGAAAATCAGTCTTACGAGAAGTCACAAGGATTTATTCCTTGGGATACTCCTTTTTCTCCTTCCCTCTCTACTACACTTCCTGCTTCTGCGGTTCCGTCCTCCATTTCTTGCCCCTCCCCTACCTCTGCTCAACCCCTAACTTCCGCGTCTCCCTCGGAGACCCTGGCTGAAATAGGACTACTAGGGCCACAACTCACGCCAATCGGAACCTCAAATCCTGGAAATTCAAATATCCGCCCTTTGCTAGGTTTTCGGGAAATATATTTCCACAAACCGAGTATCCAGCCTATCTCAAAGGGCTCTCGTGGGAAAGTTTTTTTATGTAAAGATGTCGAAAGATCGCTTGGTGATATGGATACAAGATCTCTGGAAACCTATTCTGGGTTACTACCCAAGGGTCAGCCTCCTTTCTAACCACTGGCTCATTTTTCATTTCCTTTTGGAAGATGATCTTCTAAATATCTTAAGTCGTCCGTGGATTCTTGACCGTGGAATCCTCATGCTCAATAGATTGCCCCCCGGGTTCAATCCTCTTTCTAAACCTTCAGAAAAAGATCCTTGTGGATGCTCTTGCCGTATTTTCCGATTGAACTATGGTCTCTACCAGTTTTCGAAGCGTTGCCCAAATCAATTGGAAATTTTGTTTATTTCGATGAACGTTCTTTAAGGTGGGTAAACAAAATGGTAGCTTGGGTTCTGGTGGAGATGGACCTAGAATGTGGCCTTCCAGATTCACTTAATATTTATTTTGGAGACCACTCTTTCAGTCAACCTCTCGACTACAAGCAAGAGATTTTTCACTGTCATTTATGTTGGAAAACTGGTCATTTGAAGAATTTGTGTTCACTAAAGAAAGAAGCTTTTACCAGGTCATATTTGGATCAGTTTAACAACTCACTCGAATGCGATACTTTCCTTTTTATTTATTTCCTGACTTCTTCTATAACATCACTTCAGATGAGTTTATTTATTTAAAAAGCAATGAACAGTGGGTTGTAGGAATCTTTGATGATTTCTGGAAATTAATTTTGAACAGACTCAATTCTCCCTTTCTCAACCTGGTTTCCCTCAACCCTACACTTGATTTACATGCCTTTTATCCCCCTTCACTGGTTTTAGTTGTGTCCCCTTACCAAGTGGTACACACATGATCCCTTCCATCCAAACTTGAAATAACCCATACTACTTGTGATTCTATCCTGCCCTCTTCTCCGTCCTCCTCACCTTCTGTTGATCCCCCCAAACTTTCCCCCAACCCCCTTACCTTTGGGTCATTGGTCCCCTCTCCTAACCTCTCTTCTAAGTCCCCTTCGACACTTTCACTCGCGACCCTTTCCCATGTACCTGTTACTGTTACTAATTCTACTACACCTTTAAGACTCAACCGATCCAATGTGACTATTAGAAAGCCATGCCTCTATCTTGCAAAAAATCCGCTTGGATCTATTGAAGGAGGGCTCTTGGGTTTCATTGCTTGTGATCCTCCCCCCTGTTCTTCCCCTTACGTTTCTCTCAATCTCAACTGTACCTCTCCCTCGGCCCTTAGAGCAATCCAGTCGATTCTAGGAGTTCCCTAATGCTTATTTTCTCACTAAATATTTGTGGGTTTGGGAGCTCCACAAAATTAGCCTCCCTAAAGAACTTACTTCTAAAAATCAAATCAAATATAGTATTTCTACAAGAAAACTTGATTGAAGGTGATAAGGATAAATCCCTCTTTCTCCATTGTCTACCTCATTGGAATGCTATAGCATTAGATTCACATGGTCGATCTGGGGGTCTCTTGACTAGTTGGAACCCAACTCTCACTGAGTTTTGTGCCTTTGGTACAACTGCGACTATCTTTATGGAAGGAATATTAAACATACTTCATATCGAGTCAAATTGTTATGCTCCTTATAAAGACAAAGATTCTTTTTGGAATCAGCTTCTCGTCTCCGGATTACTAGGAGAAGAAAATCTTATCATAGGTGGCAACCTTAATTTTACACTTTCTGCTAGAGAAATTTGGGGTGATCAAGCTCGGATTGATCCTATGGAGGATTTTTTCTCCAACATACTTCAGAGCACAAGGTTAATTGATCTACACCCTTCAGTTATGACTCCAACTTGGCGGAATGGCAGATCCGACTCCTCAGGTATCTCCAAAAGACTGGATCGCTTCCTTTTAGCATCCAATCTACTTGAAACTCAACTCAACTACCGTTCCTGGGTTTTTTCTTCCACAATTTTAGACCACAACCCGATATTTTTACAAGTTGGTGGGCTTCCACGCAATGTTGTGCCCCCCTTCGAATTCAATAGCACTTGGCTAGACGATCCAGACTTTAACTCTTTAGTCTATTCCACCTAGAACGAGATGCGCAACTGGACTGATAGTTCTTCAATACTTCTCCTATGTGACAAACTTAAACACTTGAAGAGATCTTTCATCAAATGGAAGACTCATAAAAAGATGAATCTTAATGAAGATTTATCCTCCATTGATCATCAGATTAATGTTCTTTTTGAAAATAACCCCTCACAAATCTTCGAACAAGAAGACCAGGAATCGCTAATGTCGCTCTCCCAAAGGAAGGTTGATATCCTCTCAATAGAAGAAGCCACTTGGAGACTTAGAATTCAGGCCATCTAGGTTGAAAAATGCGACAAAATGCCAAGTTTTTTCATAAATTTTCATCTCAGAGGAGTAGCCACAACACAATTTGGGACCTTATAGATGAGGATGAGAACTTGATATCTTCTGATGCATAAATTAAGAAGATGCCTTTCAACCATTTTAAAGCACAGTACAATGTACATATTACAGAAAGCATTGATCTTCAACTAGAAGTTTTAAAGACCATTCCATGATTTTTCAATGATGGAGATAATTTGGAGATCAACAGGCGTGTTCAGCTTTCAAAATTACAAGAGATAGTCAGCAAAATGCCAAGAGAGAAAATTCCTGGTCCAGAAGGCTGGACACATGAATTTTTTTATAATTGTTTTGGTGACATGGGTGAGGATTTACTCAATGCAGTGGAAGAATCTCGAAATACTGGATTTATCCCTCATTCCTAAGATCAGCAAGCCAGGAAATTTTAACGACTTTAGGCCCATTTCACTTTTCAATTTAGCCTACAAAGTTATTTCCAAAATCACCGCTTCTCGGATCAAGGAAAAACTAGCCAGTTGTATCTCCATGGAACAGTTTGGTTTTCTTAAAGAACATTTGATTTTTGATGCAGTTGGTATTCTTCAGGAGGTCCTTCACACAACTAAGACAAAGAAACAAAACTTTGTTTTTCTTAAACTAGACTTTAAAAAGTCCTATGACAACGTCAGTTGGCAATTTCTCAGACTACTCCTTGACCAGATTGGATTAAATTGGGATGTTTCACAGTGGATTATGGGTTGTATCACCTCGATCGACAAGATTGTTTTAGTCAACGGAGTTCCAACTAATTTATTTAAATTCCATCGGCAACTGTGGCAGGGTTTGCCACGTTCTCCTCTTCTTTTCCTCTTGGTTGTTGAAGTTTTTAGCAGGTTATTATCACAAGCTATGACGTCTGGAACCTTCAAAGGTATTAAAGTTGTTTTAAGTACTTTCATATCTTGTCTACTTTTCGTATATGATGTACTAATCCTTGGAGATGGGAAATTAGAGTACTGGATGACACATAATTCCATCCTTACAAAATTCTACTATGCTACGGGGATGATTATAAATCGTCACAAATTGATTTTTCTTGTACAAAACATTGATCTGAGTTTGAAAAAAAAATTGAGTTCAATCTTTAACATTAATATTGAGAACATTGATCAAGGTATGAAATACCTTGACTTTAATTTAAAACCAAACAACTATAAAGTAAATGAATGGATGTGGTTACTCATGAAGATAGAAAAAAGGATCGGGAATTGGACTTTCAGATGGATCTCACTTGGCAGGAAGATCACTTTAGAAACTTTTGTTCTTCAAAGAATCCCAATCTATTGGCTTAGTCTTGTTAAACTCCCCACGTTTGTTCTGAATCAAATACAGATTTTGATCTCTAAGTTCATCTGGAAAGGGGCTAAGAAAGGTACTAGATTTCACCTCACGAAATGGAAAAATATTGTCAGACCAAAACACTTTGGTGGATGGGGTATCAAACACATCTCATGGTTTGCACAGTCGATGGCTATAAAGTCATGTTGGAGGGGATTATTCGGTTCAAGACTATGGAATTTAGTCCTCTGCAAAAAATATTTGAAAGGCATAGACCTCATCTCCTAGCTCCGCAGAGATGCTCACATTACACAAGGTACTTCTATCATTTGGAAAAACTTCATGGAATCCCTCCTGATCATTAAGCGGTGGCTTGCTTCGGAGATCGACTCAGGAACCCATGTAGTATTGGGACGTGACCCCTTTATTGGTTGCAGTCCCAATTTTAAGCTTTCTACTTCTCTTCTCCATGCTTTAAACAACTCCAACATTCACTACTTAGCTCAAGAAGTTGATCCTTTGGATATTGGTACAACTCATTATTGGTTGGAGTCCACTCAGATCGGATTATATGATGTGCTCAAATCCAAATGGCACAGTTTTATTACTATTATAAGATACAATGACATTCACCTCAATAATTAAAATGATAAACTTGTCTGGTCCTGGAACAAATCTTCATGTATAGTCACTGCCAAAATTGCCTATCATTCCATTTTATATTTTAACAAATTGGAAGAGAGAATGCAAGACTGCAGATCTTTTTTTTATTGATGCCTACTAGATACATCTGTAACATAACGTTTCATTTGATTATAATAAAATAACACTAGAACTGTTTTTATCGCGTAAAATAAAATAAAATTATATCATAAACCAAACATAAATAATATGTATTCCCCGGATGGGGTGCCACATCGAACACGTAGGCCAAGTGGCAATGTGACGGGCAGTGCCATAAATAATGGCCACCGCCTCCCATCCTCTCACCATTAAAGCTGGGTGGGCACCCGCGCAGCCTTGTCCAGTTGATGAGTCCCCTCAAGCAAGCTAAGGGAACGACACTCCAGAGAATTAAGCACTCAAGTTTAATGGCTGCCACGGTCATAATCAACCTCACCCTTATCAATCGTTTGAATGGAAAAACGATGTATTTGCAAATCCAATTTGCAGGGTGTTGGAGCAGGGCCAATCTTTCTGTCGATGCCCCGGCCTTAGATCAGCTCCTCCACATGTCGAAAGTGCACGGGAAGCCTCGCAGAGGCACGACGTGATATGCCTATGACTCTCGCAAGAAGAGGCAGAAGGAATTTGAGCGAGCATTGGCCCTTGCATCTGCGTGGGCAACCAAGGAGCACGGGAGACACAAAACGCCACCCATGGCGTATGTGGAGGAGATGGCTCCGGACAAATCCATCCAGAACTATCCGGAACACCTAATTTTCACCGTCCCGGACAATCAGAATCCCCCCATGGCTTTTGGAAACAAGATTAAGCTTCCAGATCCTGGAACCTCTCACAGGCGTAAGGAAGAAGAACAAGCAGAGTACTTCACCACTTTCTACGTTCAGGAAGAAGTGTCGAGCGGAGGAGAAGAAACGGCAAGCCCAACACGCGGACCACCCCCAGAGACAGTAGCTCAACAGTATAATCAGCCAGCAGGCCGACTTAGAAAAGCCATAGTGGACACGGAGGGAACCCATGCTCAAGGGCCAAATCCCTTCTTGACTATTCAAGAGGATTGGGAGGACCAACCTCCCTACCACTATATGAGTTATCTCGAGCTCCTCTTTGAAACTCGCAGTATGGTGGATGACCAGATCTTCAGAGCCGTTCAAATCGGCCATCGCCTAGACATGATGTATGCATCACACTCCAGAGTGTCCCCACGACTACAGTGTCCTACCTTCACGCAAGCCTACGCGATTCCAGCAGGATGGCGAAAGAAAGATGATGATGACGACTCGCCTGGTCAAAAGGTCACATGAATGTTTCTAATTTGCATTTTCTCCTAGCAGTAGATATTAGATATGTCTGTAAGGAGGTTGTTAGACACTGGACTAAATGAATTCAGGCTGTCCATCCTGGTTTCCTTCAGGGAGGACGATAGCTTGGCAAATTTTTGCTTGTTTGAAGACAGATGGCAACTTTAGGCCAACTATCTTAGTTTTCTCTTAGTAGGCGGGATAGTTGGCGATTGTATCAGACTTTGTAAATTTACACTAGTGATATAAACATGACCCTCCCCTTTTTTACTTAAAAAAAAACATAAATAATATGTATTTATTTGTTCATTATTTTTTTAAAACTACTACTAATATGTATTTATTTGTTCATTTTATTTTAAAAACTTAATGCATTCGAAGACACTTATATGAAGAGTTATAATTACTTAAGCATTAATAGGAAGCTAATTTCATTTATAAAATAAGTACTACAAAATGGAAAAAGGAAAAAAGATGTAATGGCATATGGGAAATGTATTTATTTATTCATTTTATTTTAAAAACTTACTACATTTGAAGAGTTATATTTACTTCAAATGTTAATGGAAAGCTATTTTTATTTATAAAATAAGTATTATAAAATAGGAAAAAGATGCGATGACAAATGACAAAAAGATGGGACGACCTTTATGGTTACTTCCTTAATTATAAATCATTTACAAAATAGCAAAAATATGTGATGGCAAATGGCAAAAACATGGATGACCTTTATTGTTACTTCCTTAATTATAACTCATTTACATGATATTTAGCTTTTGATGGTTAATCTATTATTGGAAGTTATCTAGAAAAATGATGTGATGACAATCAATTTTAGGTTTTGATGATAATATTTAGGTTTTGGTGGTTAATGTATTATGGGAAAGTATCTAGATTTTTTGGTTATATTTTTTTTCTTAAGAATACAAAGAATGGGACCAAAATGTTAATAAGCTTAAAAAAAAAAGTGGTTTGATTCATTTAAAATGTGATGGTGTTAGATGTCATTTCTTTGCTTATTATCTCATTTTTCATAAGGTTAAGAGATTTTGTAATTTTTATATGTAATTGTTTTTTCACTTTTGGAAGATCAATGCTTTTTTTATTATGTTAAAAGGATTTTGCATTTGGATATGTATCTTAAATGTTATACTTGAAGATATGTAGTTTTTTAGATTTCATGTGAGAAGATATGTAGTTTTTTGGATTTCTTATGTTGGTTCATTTAAAATGTAATGGTGTTAGATGTCATCTCTTTGCTTATTATCTCATTTTTCATAAGGTTATGTAGAGATTTTCTAATTCTTATATGTAATTGTTTTTTCACTTTTGGAAGATTAATGTTTTTTTTTATTATGTTAAAAGGATTTTGCATTTGGATATGTATCTTAAATGTTATATTTGAAGATATGTAGTTTTTTAGATTTCTTGTGAGAAGATATGTAGTTTTTTGAATTTCTTATGAGAATATAGATTATTTTAGATGGTTTTTTTTGGGGATATAAGTAGGTCATAGTTATTAATTTATTGTATTAGTTACTAATTAGTAACTAATAATATTAACTATAAAAATATCTAAAATTAATTATAATAATTAGTATTAGTTATTAAATAATATTTAATACTAACAAATTATTATCAATTAAATAAAACAATTTTATTAATTTCAAAATCATATTTATTATTATTATTAATAAAAAAAATATTATTAATTTTTTTTATGAGGCCTGAGAAGAGAGTTGAATTGATATTTGAATTGATGAATTATTCTCATGGGGATTAGAACCACTTAAACTAGCCCTTGAGGTTATTGATAATTATTAAATTATTTAAAACAATTATTCAATATTTTTAATAATAAAAAAGTATTAAAAATAATAAAATAGTATTAATTAAATCTTGTAATTTTTAATAATTTAAATAGGGTGTAATTTATAAAACTCTAGAATCATATTGTAAGTCCCAAAGGAATGTTGATGGATTCTAAATCGATGGAATATCTCCACAAGAAGACCAAGAATTATATGAAAATCATCTTATAGAAGAAATATGGAAACTATTAATAGAATTTAATATTATATTGCATAAAAGGTGTACCGAATTACAACAATATAATTCACGCTTCAAAACTTGATTGACAAACATCTTGTAAATCAAACCAAAATTATAGATAATAAAAAAAAAATGTTACAAACATATATTTATTTATTTACATTGTACTTTGGACTATCTTTTCTACTTGAAAGGAATATATATATTACATAAAAAAATAATACATGCATTCATATGAAAATGTGTTATTACCCCATGAAACAAAATTGCATCTAAGAAATAAGGAAATACACCCAATTTCTTCTCTTTAAAGCTTAGGCTAATATGCTACATGAAGAGAAGAACAATCATAATTGAAGTTGATGCTAAGTTCTTAATGTTGTGATCCATAAATCTAGATGCTTTAGATGCTTGTTCTTCTTGTCCAATCCTAAAATCTTGAATCTTGCAACCACTACTAAGTTTCTCAGTTCTAATGTATGAATTGCCTTTGAGAATTGATCTATACATCAATCTCATCAAGAAGAGTGAAAAAAACCATGTATTATTACATCAATGAAATTTCCAATTCACCTCCTTGTGGGTCTTCTTCAATAGAGAAAAACAAGAAGCCTTCTAATGAAAAATCTAATCCTCCTCCTCCTTCTTCAAGTAATTTAGTTATTGTTGAGAATAAGGATGCCATTTTGTTTATTTCATATTTATTTCAGTTCTGGGGTTTTTATAGGTTTATTGAAACTTTACTCTTTTGGGGATTTTATTAGAGTATGTGAATTTATTGCATTGGAATACATCGTTAGCCAAGAATCCAATGATATCCCTAAAAAAAATCTCATTTTTTAAATATGTTCCTTGAAACAAATCAGTGTAGTGCATTAGCTTGAACTTTGAAGAGAAAACATGGGTTTTAGTGAGGATGAAAATTAGGAAGGAAATAAAAAAATATGGGGGAAAGAAAGAATGAGGTAGAAAAGGAAAGTTGGTGGTGTGGTTAAGAGAGATGGTGGAGAAAAAAAAGGGAGGGAATGACAATAAGAAGGGTGGCAATGAACACTAGGGTGATGGTGACGAAAAAAAGGGCGAAGGTAGAAAAAATGATGTCCCTATTCCTAGATATGTTATTCAGTATGTCTTCTCAAGATCTTACCAAGACCACTAAAATCAAATGAGTTGATATGGAAGAATTATTTAACATGAATCTAGATTATGTGGTATATAATAATACAAGGTATTTAGAAACGACTTTAATAGTTATTTCTTTACCTCCTTGGTGTAGTGTATTAGCATATACTTTGAAGAAAAGTGATGGGTTTCAAGGAGGATGTATACTTTCATAGTTGTTGAATTTCAACATTGTTTCATTGGGTAGTGAAAAAGTGTTTTTTTAGAGTTCTAAATGCATGTATTATTCCCTATTGTATTATATACATTCCATTTAAGTGGAATGGATAATCAAATCTATGTTATAAATAAATAAACATGTGTTTTCAACCTTTTATTCTATTCTATATCGTTACATTCACAATTAGCTTTTAATTATTCGAGGTTCTATCATTCCATTTACAATACCTAGTAATTTTCCACATCAAATTTCTACATACTATACCCTTATTAATGATCAATTGAAACTATGTAAAATATTAACATCAAAATTGTATACAAATAGGACAAAAATTTCATAAAACAATTTATTATTATTATTATTGAACCTTATGTTATTATATCTCTATAAATAAGACACTATTATACCACAACACAAAACACAATGCACCAATTATACAAAAAATAATAATCACTTCAAATAGCATATAAATGACATGTTATTATATCTCTATGAATAAGACAATGTTATAGCACAACACAATGCACAAATTACACACACAAAAACAATAATCACTTCGAACCACATATAAATGGCATCATAATAATGCAATAACAATGTAACACATGTAAACACAATAAAATACATAAATACAATTTGTAGATGACATAGATACCATGCTAATATGATACTCCTATGATGTCAAACGTGATACACATCAATAGCAAAACTTAGCTATAGGTTTGATGGCTATAGGAACGTAGCCCTATATTGTCTTACTATCTTTCTATAAATTATTTTATCATTGTATATTTTTCTAGAAAGTATTTTGATCACTTTAGATTAGGTATGAAAATGTCAATATCAAACCAAGTATAAAACAACTTAAAAAATGTGTATGGAAAATAAGGTGAAAACAACTTAAAATTTGTGTATGAAAAAATGAGGTGAATATATGGAAAGATTAAAGAAAGATAAATAGAAATGGTTTGATATACTACCTTTTGAATTTATCTATTTAAAATTAAGTATTTAATATATTTATTGTTTCTAGAGATTAATGTATAATTAATGAGAAGAATTATTTTTTATATAAAATAAGTTTCAAAGTAATAAATAATAATGATAATGAGTATATTGTTTATTTAAATTAATTTAATTTTTTTATTAAAAAATATTAAATAATTTAGAGTTTCTAGAGATTAATGAATTAATGAGAAGAATTATTTTTATATAAAATAAGTTTTAAAGTGATAAATAATAACCATAAGGTCGAAGTTTGCTCTGTAATCAAGTATAAAACATCTCAGCTAAGAAAAGCGAGCTCATCTACTTATTTCTTAGAAGGGGGCAGGGGGGTCTTTCGGTCATAATAAGTCTATGCTCATCACATGCACTTGAACCGGGAGACGACTAATAAGAGCGCCATTGAGGATTACGTACCCGCTGGAATGGGACACTGAGATCGACCGAGATACATTGATACATATCGAAAGAAGTCACTGCTTTTATTCCCACCCATAACCCTAAACTACTTCGTGAAGTCAAATTACGGAAGAAGAATACGAAGAAGTAGGTCAAACTAGTCCGGGTCTAGTTATACACAAATCCAGTAGAAGCAAGTTCTTGGTATCCTATAATAGTTGTGGGTGGGATAATGAGCGAAATCTCATAATTAGAATTTGCACACACATAACTCTTATAATAAATCGCGAGGGAAGGAGGCTTAGCTATGATTCCCGCA
This sequence comes from Picea sitchensis, assembly GCA_010110895.2. Lineage (NCBI taxonomy): Eukaryota > Viridiplantae > Streptophyta > Pinopsida > Pinales > Pinaceae > Picea > Picea sitchensis. The sequence goes on along the minus strand of SNQJ01S0032446.1, from coordinate 64,323 downwards.
ACCACTCATTTTGAACAAGTCATCTACTTATTAATTAATTACGTCGAACTATTCTTATTTAGTGGTGGGAGTAATTAGTGCACCGGATAGGGATGGGATATATCTACATAACTGGAGACGACGCCCTTATTATTATGGCAAGAACTGGAGAAGAGCTGCCATCGTTACCATTTGGCCAACCTGCCTGACTTTAGAGCAGGCGGGCGCACTTCAACTATTATGAATTCTATTATCCCACCCATAACCCTTTGATAGGCAATAGCCCAAAAACCTTACTCAACCAACTGCATTGAATATTAATAGGGGAAATAGATATTTGTTGCCCTCAACATAACGCTCACTCCAGTGAAGCACTCGCTGGTAGCCATCATCATGCTCGTATAATAGAAAAGGGAGGGTTTAAGCGCTAGTCAACTACACTCCAATTGAGAGAGAAGGAGACAGGAAAGATAGAGGGGGAAGATAGAGGGGGGAGAGTGAGTGAGGGAGGGAGGGATATGGAGAGTGAGTGAGGGAGATAGAGAGAGGGATGGAGGGAAAGGGAGAAGAGAGAGAAAATTATTTGTGTTACTAATAAATCTTGCATGCTCCTATTGCTAATAACAAGTATGTTATTTATTAACGTGTGCCCATTTGGCTAGCTTGCTATTTGAATTTCAAACTTTTTTGGGCAAGAGTCAGAACTCAAATACATAAAAACCTCCATTTTTATGAATTCCTTTCTATATCTCTATTTTTGATGTTATTTTTCTATAGGCTACACAATTCAATTATTGACGAAAGTACAAATAGAATTGGTTGTGCACATTTCAAATATACATTTTTTTTAATTAATAATGTTTACTATTTTTAATCTATTTTTTTCTTGACATATATCAAAATCTTAAAATAGATACCTCTCTTATTTCTGCGAGAAATTTTTAGCCTGCATGAAAAATTGAAATTGGATACCTACGATCTAAAAAAATTGTTTTGATCATGTTAAGACCCTTTTAGCTTGCACAAACAAAAGACGTTGAAATTTCATATACATGTACGAACTAAAACATATACCTTATATTTTGTTGGAAAAATATGATACAACTGTTAGAAAAAATCAAATTTGACCTAGTTATTCACAATGTCTATGAATAAAAGTTGTATATTGAGAAAGCTAATTCAATTTTCTACTTTTCATTTTCTTACACCACATTCAAATTCATTGTAAAAGTATCTTGAATAATCCCTCTAACTTAACATATTGTTGTTTTTCCAGGTTTACATTGCCATTAAGGCTTCATGAGAGACCATCATTAGCTTACACTCACCCACTACTTTATGAGTGTAAACACCAAAATTTGTCAAATCTATGTGCTTGAAAATGAAAAATATACTCCCACAATTCAAGAGGTAAATGGAATGAATGTTTTTCCAAATCTATGTGTTTGAAAATGACAAACCAAAAATCTATATGGTATAATCATTATAGTGATTTTATTACTATCAAAATTTAAGAGGTAAACAATGTGAATATTAGGAAGGAAATACTTTTTTTTCCCTTCAAATGTAAAATCAGTTACATGTACAACTCAAAACGAGCTCTAGCATTGATACAACTAAGACTCGAAGAACCTGCTATTGTTTAAAGAGACTTCTCTTTCAATACAACTAAGACTCGAAGAACCTGCTATTGTTTAAAGAAACTTCTCTTTCAATCCATAACCAGTTCATTCCAAAATATTCATAGATTGGGAGCAATACTTAATTAGCAAGGAATGCTTTATGTAATGAATGAGATCTTCCCTCCCAAACTATTTAATGGGAAAGACCCAAACTATTTACTGAAAAAGAAAATATCACAAGTAGATCAAAAGCGTGAGAAATGAACGACCTACTACTGGGGAGAGAGGACAACTTGAGAAATGAATGACCCACTATCGAGAGAGGGCATTGTGAAATTCATTAAATTGACAATGGTGAAATTCATTAAATTGACAAATGGAATTCAGGGAGGGAAATGTGCGATTCATTAATGAGAAAGAAAAGATAACAAGTAGATCAAGAGCATGATAAATGAACGACTCGCTAGGGAGAGAGGACACCTTAAAAAAT
>SNQJ01S0032446.1:35064-45148 GCA_010110895.2 Picea sitchensis | reverse complement strand
GTATTAAATACATTCATTTATTTAATATATTAATGTATTAAATACATTAATGTATTAAATATGTAATTAATACGTTAATACATTAATCCATTAATATATTAATGCATTAATACATTAATGCATTAATCCATTAATACATTAATATAATTAATGTGTTAATACATTAAAGCATTATTAATACATTAATACATTAATAAAGCATTATTAAAAAAGTAATGTATTAATACATTAATACATTTAGTAAAACATTATTAATGTATTAATACATTAGTAAAGCAATATTAATACATTAATACATTAGTAAAACATTATTAATGTATTAATATATTAATAAAGCATTATTAATACACTAATATATTAATATATTAAATTATTTAGATACATTAATATATTAAATATTTTAAAAATAAAAACATAATTATTGATATTAAAACATTAATATGAATTAATACATTAAAAAAATATCAATATATTATTAAAATATTAATATATAAATAATACATTATAATAATGTATTAACTCATTATTATAAATGTATTAATAAAACACTCACAAATACATTACCTAATACATTATAATAGTATATTAACTCATACTTTAATAATGTATTATTAATATCTTATCTTATTAATGTATTAATACAGTAGTAATAATATATTAATGTTAAAGTAGTACATTATTATAAAATAATAATATATTATTATTATTAATACATTATTATGCAATAATAAAGTAATACATTAATTAATAAGGTAATGATACATTAATAAAATAAAGATACATCAATACTTTAATAATATATCACCCAATTTAATATATTATAATAATGCATTAAATAACATGTTTAAATATAATATAGTTAATATATTTATATATTCTTAATTAATAAATGAATGTATTAATAAAATATTTATACATTATGAAATAATACATTAGTAAAGTATTGTTAATTAATACATTAGTAAAGCATTAAAACATTAAAAAATTATTTAATTTATAATAGTACATTAATATATTGAAGTAATAACGTACAAATACATTAATAATACATTATTACATAAATAGAAAACATTGGCCATCACCATCACCATGATGATGATGATGGTTCAGAGTGATATCCTATGCTTCATCATCACGATAGTTAACTCCAATTGATAATGACCATGACAATGACTATGCCTGATATATATATATAGTTTGTTGCATTGCGACAACCATAAATGTTTATGACAATGGAAAATTATATTGAGGGTTGTTCAACACAATGTGACGTTGGACAATGCTCGTGACATTGTGACGTTGGGACATGTTCATCAAAATGCGACGTTCAAAAATGTTTGTGAGATTGTCATGTTGGGACATGTTTGTAAGAAATGCAACGTTGGGAAATTTTTGTCATAGTGCGACGTTGGGAAATTTTCGTCATAGTGCGACGTTGGAAAATGATCCTGACATTGCGACGTTGGAAAATGTTCGTAACAATGTGACCTTGGGAAATGTTCATCACAATGCAACATTGGAAAATGTTCATCACAATGACACGCTGGGAAATCTATGTCACATGGAAACACTAGGAAATGTTCATCACAATGTGACATTGACAAATGGTCGTCACATTTCGACATTAGAAAATGTTCCTCGAAATGCGACGTTGGGAAATATTCATCATAATGCGATGTTTATAAACACTCCAGACATTGTAGAGTCATTTTTTACTGTTGCGACGTTGGGAAATGGACGTTACAGTGCGACGTCGGGAAATGTTCATCAAAATGTGACATTGGGAAATGGTCGTGACATTGCGACTTTGGGAAACGTTCGTCACAATGTGACGTATGGAAATGTTCATCATAATGCAATGTTTGGAAATAGTTGACACAATGTGGAATCATCTTTTAATTTTGCGACGTTGGGAAAATGGTCATTAGAAAGCGACGACAAGAATTTTTTGTCACATTGCGACGTTTGAAAATGTTCGTCACATCACGACATTGAGAAATGTTCGTTGGAGATGTTGGGAAATGTTATTGGCGATGAGATGTATGGAATCATGTTTTACTTTATAGAGAATGATTTTTATTTTTCGTAAGGACATTGATAACAAAAGGGAAATGTTCGTCACAATACGGCATTGGGAAATGGTCGCCAAATTGCGACGTTGGGAAATGTTCGTCACAATGCAACGTAGAGAAATGTTCACCATAATGCAATGTTTGGAAACACTTGACACATTGTAGAATCATCTTTTACTTTTGCGACGTTCGAAAATGTTCATCACATCATGACATTGGGAAATGTTCGTCAGAGTGCTACGTTTGGAAATGCTAGTGACAATGAGATGTATGGAATCCCGTTTTACTTTTTAGACAATGATTTATATTTTTCCTAAGGACATTGATAACAAAAGGGAAATGTTTGTCACATTGTGACGATGGGAAACGTTTGTCACAATGCAACATTGGGAAATGGTCATCACATTGCGACTTTGGGAAATGTTCATCAGAATGTGATGTAGGGAAATGTTCATCATAATGCAATGTTAGTCACAATGCAATGGAAATTGTGAGAGTTATAATCATGCCTATCGTTGAATTGAATGTCAATGTTATTGCATAATGAAAGACTTTAATAGTAATATTTTAAGAGGTTCACTCTAAAACAATATGATATAACAACACGATTTAAAAGTGAAAAATTGATTTCCATTAACTTAACATTATTTCATAGATGTCAAGAGAAATATATTTTGTGTTTGAAGTTGGTATTGTAGTTTACATTGAAGAGTCTATCACATAGCCACATTTAGAAAGCAATAATTTTATGAGGTTGACATCAATATTTGTGGCATACAAGAAGATGACATTGAATTAAGTAATAAAAACACGAAAGATTAAGTTTCACTTTCATATAGTAAGAGGTAAACACTAAAATCAAGCCATATTGTGACATTTTAAATGTAATAAGATGAATAACTTTAATTGAATGAGTCATATTAAGAGCTATTGTGTTGTCTTTCCATTTAAGAATAAACTATTCATCCAAATTTAATGTTGTTTAAGAATAAAATATTCGTCAAACCCATATAAAAATAATTGTATTCAAACATTATAATTCATGGTGTTTATTGATGCTATGAAGATTTAAATGCAATGATGTTTATTGATGATATAAAGATTTTAATTCACTATTTCCTCAAGCATTATATTTATTGTATAGTCAATATTAACATTATATTCATGTAATATTAATTATATTAATATCACATTGTTAACCTAACATTATTAAGGAAACATCTTAAGATAATATTATTAACATTAATGTAACATTATCATTATTAAGATTATTAATGTAACATTATTGTATTATTAATACATCATTACTGTAACATTATTAATAAAGTGGATAGTTTCATAATATTAATATCAACAATTATAAAACTAATATTATATAATTATTGGAAACATAATTATTTATATTTAAAAATAAGAAATAATTACAAAAAAAACTATTTTAATTATTTTTTTTCAAATTTTTAAAAATTATTAGATTTAATTATTTTATTGAATAAATAATAATACTTATTATTACTATATTATTATATATTTATTTATTGCTATATTATTCTATATTCATTTATGACTTTATTGCCACATTATTATATTATTCATTATTATTAATGTGTTATTGTTATATTATTCTAAATTTATTTATCACTTTATTGTTATATTACTATATTTATTCATTACTATTAATTTATTTTACATTAATAGTATATTTACACAATATAAAATTAATACATTAATAATATAACATTAATTTTTAACATAATATTATATTAGTTTTAAACATTAATATTATATTACATTTAAACATTAACAATATTATTTTATTTTTAAAATTATTAATAATATTATTTTGAGAGATATAATTATTAATATATGATGATTAAATTTTAATATTAATAAATGTTCAAAATTAATATTTAAGATTAAGATTTAATATTAAAGGTTAGTATTTAGTAATTCAGTACAAAAGCATCCAAAAATGCTCTACAAAGATTATTGATTATATGCCCAATATACACTCTCATTACAAAACTATTGGGTTCCTTAGCTTCGGAGCAGGCCGGAGAAGATGCCCCAGACAGCAGGTGGGAACGCTTGTTGTAGAGTTTGGGCTGGCGCAGCTGTTGCACTGCTTCAACTGGAGGCTTCCCTTAGATGACATAAATGGGGAAAATGAGGAACTGGATATGACTGAAATGTTTTGTGGAATCATATTGCGTAAGGCTCGCGAACTTTCTGCTATTCCAACACCACGCCTTGAATGTATTGCCCACCTAAAATAGGACTTCACATTTCGACTAGAATATGTGAAAACAAAAGTCTTTTCTTGTAGAATCCATTCCCAAATAGTGGCTAAGATCTGTGGCTTGCAAAGCCCCTTCTCTTGTATTTTGTATTGGAGATCGAACTAGTTTTTTCAAGGCGTTTGTTTAGGTTTGTTATGAGCTCTGTATCCAATATCCAAGATGGCGCCTGTTTCATGTTTGTTTTCATTTCCTGTAAATATCTTGCATAGCATATAAATATGTAGAGTGTAAATATATACCCAGTGGACTCGAGAAGCCGGGTTATAAGATTCTCAACAATGAGACTTGTTTTAAGCGTCTTATAGATATCTTGAATAGCATAATAGAGTTGTACATAGAAATATCTAACATATGTTAGAAACATTTAGAACTCAATTATAACATTTTATAAATGGTTTATTAATTTTTGAATAGCATAATAGAGTTCGCGAGTTCGCATGAGCTGGTAATGCTTGATATCCAAAAAAATGTGGTCACTGTTCCCGAATGGTATATTGATGCATCCAACTACCACGATGAGGCTATGTTCATGAGGCGTGCGGAGTAGTGGGTAGAGGAAGCTACCCGCCATCTTTTTACAATGCATCAGCGTTTCGCACCATGTACACTTGAAAACATAAGTATTCATAAATGTAAAGGAAGTTATGAAATTAAATCCTATTCATTGATTTGGGACAACAATGAAAAATATGTGAGCATCTTTCATTGTTGGTCATAAGACTAGCAAAGCCACATAATTGTGGCTGATCAACGCTGAAAGGCTGATAAAATGACAAGAATCTTAAAAAGAATATATTAAATTTTATTATTGATTAACAAATAAACGGCGGTTGAGCTTCATTTATCGTTAAATATTTTAATTTTATGTTGCAAATCCTTGGGTGGCAATCGGAGTTAGCTATCAAAATTTTAAATATGATTAGGTAAATGTAAAGTGAAGCACATAAACGAATGTCTTTATAATAGCTAGGAAGTTAATGATTGAAATCACGACCATTTATTTTGTGTGACTACGCACTAAGAATATTCTAGGTATATTTAATCTTGTCCATAGAAAACTTATTAAGCACTAAATCCTATTAAATCTGCCCATTATAAATAGGTATACGCCTTTCAGCATAAAAATATAAAAATAAAAAAAAAAAATATATATTATTACATAAATGTAATAATTGTCCATAGAAAACTTATTAAGCACTAAATCCCTATTAAATCTGCCCATTGTCAATAGGTATACGCCATCAATTCCCATAGGGGGAAGCCTATCAACTTAATTATATATTATTACATAAATGTAATAATTAATACATAAATATGTTAATTTTTTTTTAATATATTAATGGTAGTACATGTTATCAATTAGCAATAACCTTTTTATAAAAGTCATCTAACCATTTTCCACCTTTCCAACAACCACTTTTATAAAGTGATTATTGCTAGTTTATATGAAAACTTATACACCAGCAAATTCAAAAATTCTTAAAAACAATGATCAATCAATTTTTTTTCAAATAATATTTCAGATTGCATTATGTGTTCAAATTCACTCGCTTAATAATGACAGCAGCAAACAGAAACAAAACCACCAAATTGCAAATCCCTCATCAAGAAATCGAAAAGTTGTTACCACAAATTCGCAACCTTCCATCTTCGTCCGAATTTGGCTGAACTGCAAACTTCCTTGCCTAAGGTATTCACAGCCCACCTATCTATGATGTATATACAAGAAGATTGTATACAACCGCATACAGATCCATATGCACGCAACTGCTCCCGACTCCTCTGATACCATATTTTATTTTGATTAGAAAACACATTTGCTTAACCTTACCATTACCACATTGCTCCAAACACATGCTCCCGAGTCCCAATGTCATCCATATAGATGGCTCCAAACACAAGCTCCCAATGTCATCCATATAATAGATTTTTGCAGTTCAGCGGACTAATTTTATTATCTCACGCATTCCAAGGTCATGATAAATAGAACAAAAATGCAGACCTTCCTTTCTCCCTGACGTACTTGTGGGCTAGCTTAGTCTTCACCGACTTACACAACACACCCTAACATAGCAATATTTTATCGGCGTGAAACTGATGCAACAACAAACAGACTTTGTTACACGGGTTCAAGGTGCTCGGAGGAAATGTGGCTTGTAATATGTTTTATAGACCAACAGACCAACAGGTTGAGGTTTCCTGTTTTGAAATTACACTTGCAGCCTCCTTGGAATACACTAAGTGTTGAAATGTTATTGGTGGTGCCTTGAAATACTTTTAGTGTTGAAATTATATTGGTTGCGCTATAGTAAACTATTTTGAAATCTGGTTAGCTGGTAATTTGTCTATGGAAAAAAATAAAGAAAATTTGGCAGCAACTAAGACACACTCTATGCTCCTTTGAAAAAGCATGGTGGTTAATATTGTGACAACCACTTCAACAAAAATATCATAACACAAGACTGTCACAAAATAATTGAAATTGTGATTATCATTCCTTTCTCATTTGTAACCCTACAACATGCTACAAACAATTAATAACCTCTTTAATTAACTTTGACAAACTTTCTGATTATCGCCTAAAGAAAATTAGAAGTGATAGAATCTGACATGTAGTAGATGTTACAGACATGGAGGTTGTAGAATCTTAAGGTTCTAGCAGTATAGATCATTGCTATAATAATGATAATGAAGTTAATGATGATGATCAGAGATCAGCAAAGGCACTGTATGTTTTGGAGTTGATAAGAATGAAGTGCACCGCTGCCACCGCCGCTGCTGCCGCCAATATGGAGAATAACCATATATTCGCCCAATGCCATGCCTTGCTTGATGGACTCAAATCCTTTCCCTTCACCTTAATGTACATGTGATTTGCCAAGACAAATGTCAATGGAATCATGCTCACTGCGCCTGTGATAGTTATAGAATCCCCCAGAAAAGGGAGCAGCGCAGCCATAAATGTGGTGCTGGCGAGGTAAGTTCCTCAAGCCACCAATCTCACTATCCAATTGTGCACGGAGTACACTCTTTCCTCTCTCCTTCCGAACTTTGTATCCAAATATTCGTACATGGGGATTGCAAATATCTACAGCCATACCATCACTCATGTTAAAATGCAATATGTCAATGGGTTAGTCATGTTAAAATTGTTAAATATAATGTAACCTCAACAGTCTGATTGTACACTGCCAGTTGTACTGGACAGCTGTACTTTCTATTTTTGTCTTGCTTGAGCCTATTTAGCTCAACCATATTGCATTGTACTTAACTCTTCAGTTATGCATATTCTAATATACTTTTGTTCAATTCTTTTCTCTCTGCATTTCTCTTTGCTTCACAGTTTATCATGGTATCAGAGCTACAGTAGTAAGCCTCTTCACACAGGCTGGAGAGCAATACGATCTTCACAGCACAGAGCTTCACGGATCTTGAGAGCACGTGACACAGACTCTTTCACAAGGTTTGGAGAGTCGTTCATGATACTCTCGAAAGATCCTTGCAGGAAACTTCCATGAGGAAGCAGTCCATCATACGCTCAAATATTAGCGTAAGAAGCTCACGCGAGGTCGCAGAGCGTACTACGCTCGAAAGTTTGGAGGAACAGAAACATGAGAAGGAAGAAGAGAACGCAGAAGAAGAAATAGTAAGGATTCTTGTAATCTTTTCAAGAATCATCAAGATTCACGAAGAAGAGATACAAGACAGAAACACATTTAAAGAACTTGAAGAATTTGTTCAAAATCGTTAAATATTCCTGCAGAAGGCAGAATCCTTTAAAGTTTTTGCGAAATTCGCTCAAATCTGTCAAAGATTGTAGCAGAGAACGAAGAAATCGTGAAATTCTTTCAAATCTTTGAAAGATTCACAAATCTTTCTTCCACAGGAGTAAAGAACGCATCTCAAGTGCAAAGAACAGCCATTGAGGCCATAATATTCATCCTACGAACGGATCCAAAGCGGGAAACCAGTTCAGAAGGGACGAGAAGAGCGCGGAAAAGGCGAAAGAATTTTAGCCGTTAGATCTTGTGCAGAGGACCGACAGTTGTTCGATCAGCGAGAAAGCGCACTAGATTTAGTCCTCTAGAGAACCAAGGAGAATTTTCAACTTGTGAAGTCCCAATGTCATCTGGACCATCCATCAAGAGACATGTGGTGAGATCCTATTCCATCGCAAAATCGGTAATCGGGAGTTGGACGCACAATGGTGATTGCACTCCAAAAACTTCGATACGCGATATCATGAAATCCCGAGAGGACTTGTGAGCAGTCCATCTCAGAGCACAGGTGGCAGCAGATCCAAGCCATCACTCCATCGACATTTCGGAGTTCGGGATATCGGAGGTCTTGTTGAAGAAATACACTCCACGGAGAAAGTCGCGAAATTTCTATTCATGAAATAGCGATAAGATCGCAGCCGTCCATTTGTTTGGACATGTGGCGGACATCGAGGAAACCGTCGGCGTTTCGGCAATCGCGGTTTCAAGTTGTCAGAGAAATTTGTAGTCGCAAGTTGCGAAATTGCGAAACAATGAGGATGTCCATTTTTCGGGGACGCGTGGAGTAAATCCGAGGGCTCGTGAAAAGTCCTGAAAGGGGTGAGCCAATCGGCATATCGGGATTCGGAAAATCGCGAATTCTAAGGACAAGAAACACGAGCATTTTGGAACTGCGAAGTCTGAAATCCCGACAGGAGGAAAGCTCCATTTTGGGGCCCAGCTGACGTCATATCGTCAAAACGAGGGATCGGAAATTTCCATGGTGAAACCCCCGAAGTAGACTTGAGTTGTCCATCGGTTAGGACACGTGGAGGCGATTAAAGCAATCGTGAAATTTCCCAAAAGGAAAGCGCCATCGGAAAATCGGAGATCAGGGAATCGAGGAGTCAGAAGAACTCATCATCAGAACTCGCGAAGTCCTGATTTGCGATATCCCGATAAGATCTAGACTGTCAGATCACAGGAATATCTAGACCGTTTGAATTGTCCAAAGGCAAATTTCGCATTTCGGCAAATTGAAAGACGAAGAGCCGAAAAATCCCGTAGCGATTTAACATCAAGGCGCATGGTCACGTTGCATTGTGGCAAAGGCAAACTCAAGGCCGATAATCTCCCTTCGACCATCGACAAATCAACGTTTCGGAGATCATAGGTTGGAGAGACAAGATATCGGAGGACTCGTCTAACGAAGTCCTGAGGACAAAACAGGTAAATATGAAATTTCTCTCTATTTTTTCTGAGATGTTTTTTCAAAAAAAAAAATATGTCGTCTAGCAATTTAGGACCAACTCAGGGTCCGATTCTTCTGGGAAAGAATTACTAATTTTGGTCTCCTCGGATGAGATCCTTCTTGCAAGCACAAGAATGCTGGGAACCAGTGGATCTTGCATATGTGGAACCAGATCCAGCCGCCCTGTCTACCATGACAAATCCACAGCGAATTACTCAGGCAACACTGAGGACCAAAGAAAATAAAGCGAAATTATGGATTCAGAATTCTATGGATGACTTGATTTTCTCAAAAATCACATGTGTTGGTACTTCCAAACAGACCTGGGATATTCTTAAAACTTCCTATCAAGGAAATGACAGGGTCAAAACAGTTAAATTGCAGACCTTGAGGACGCAATTCGAGACTCTAAGGATGACAGAGTCCGAAAATGTGGATCAGTTCATGACCAGAGTCATGGGCATCGTAAACCAGATCAGATTG
>SNQJ01S0032446.1:0-24237 GCA_010110895.2 Picea sitchensis | reverse complement strand
AGTAAATATTATTAGTTACTAATTAATAACTAATACAATAAGTTAATAATTATGACCTACTTATATAAAAAAAAAAACCATTAAAAAAACCTACATATATTCTCATAAGAAATCCAAAAAACTACATATCGTCTCACGAGAAATCTAAAACACTACATATCTTCAAACTTCAAATATAACATTGAAGATACATATCCAAATGCAAAATCCTTTTAACATAATAAAAAAGTATTGATCTTCCAAAAGTGAAAAAACAATTACATATAAGAATTACAAAATCTATGCATTATGAAAAATGAGATAATAAGCAAAGAGATGACATCTAACGCCATCACATTTTAAATGAACCAACAACCACATTTCTTTTAAGCTTATTAACTTTTTGGTCTCATTCTTTGTATCCTTGAAGAAAAAAGATATAACCAAAAATTCTAGATACATTCCCACACTACATTAATCACCAAAACCTAAATATTATCATCAAAACCCAAAATTGATTGTCATCACATCATTTTTCTAGATAATTTCCAATAATAGATTAACCATCAAAAGATAAATATCATGCAAATGATTTATAATTAAGAAAGTAACAATAAAGTAAGTTCATCCATGTTTTTGTCATTTGTCATCACATCTTTTTGTTATTTTGTAAATGATTTATAATTAAGAAAGTAACCATAAATGTTTTTGTTTTTTTTGTTTGTTAATTTGTGCGGGACTTGTTGGCTACGTGATTAACCTGTGGCTTGAGAACCCGCAACTCAGGGGCATCTAAGCTGTCAAAATCACCCGGGGATCGCACCCGGCCTTTAGCCACACCAACCCTTAACATGGTTGGATTTTTTGTCCCCGCAGGTTTCGAACCGGTGACTTTAACATCACGGAGTGGCTTAACAACACACTCCGTCACCGACTGTCCTACACCTCGGGGACAAAAGGTATGCGGGTTTGGCCCAGTTAAGCTTTCTGCAGCTAGACCACGTCCTTGCTCGGGTTTGAGCACAAGACCTGACCTTCGTTGCAAGAACGACTTTACCATCCAGCCGCCTCCGCTGACCTTTACCATAAATCTTTTTGTTATTTTGTAAATGATTTATAATTAAGAAATTAACCATAAAGGTCATCCCATCTTTTCGCCATTTGTCATCGCATCTTTTTCCTATTTTATAATACTTATTTAATAAATAAAAATAGCTTCCCATCGCATCTTTTTCCTATTTTATAATACTTATTTAATAAATAAAAATAGCTTCCCATTAACGTTCTAAGTAAATATAACTCTTCAAATATAATAAGTTTTTAAAATAAAATGAATAAATAAATACATTTCCCATATGCCATTAGATCTTTTTTTCCATTTTGTAGTAATTATTTTATAAATGAAATTAGCTTCCTATTAATGCTTGAAGTAATTATAACTCTTCATATAAGTGTCTTCTAATGCAATAAGTTTTTAAAATAAAATGAACAAATAAATATATATTAGTAGTAAGTTTTTCCTATTAATGTAAGTGTCTTCTAATGCAATAAGTTTTTAAAATAAAATGAACAAATAAATATATATTAGTAGTAAGTTTTTCCTATTAATGTTTGAAGTAATTATAACTCTTCATATAAATGTCTTCGAATGCAATAAGTTTTTAAAATAAAATGAGCAAATAAATACATATTAATAGTAAGTTTTAAAAAAATAATGAACCAATAAATACATATTATTTATGTTTGGTTTATGATATAATTATTTTTTTTACGTGAAAAACACAGTTCGAGTGTTATTCTATTAGAATCAAATGAAACATTCTCTTATAGATGTATCTAGTAGACATCAATAAAAAAAGATCTGCAGTCTTGCATTCTTTCTAATTTATACAAAAAGTGAAAAAAGTTGTCTTCCTTTTACATTATCCAAAAAAGTCATCCTAGTGTGTTTACAACAGCGTCTTCAAAAAAATCTTGATAAAAAAGCCAGCCTGGTGTGCCTTTGAGAGACATCTTTGATAAGTTGTCTACAACTTTGTTGAACTGTCTATGGATATGCCTAAATTTGATAGAATCAAATCCTTGTTTTAAACTTATGTTCTTGTCTTTTTAGTTGTTGAGATAAATTAGGTTCAAATTGGATTTGGAATTTATCCAATCTATAGTGACCTTGGAGTCTCCTGCAACTATCAACTTTTTTATAATGAAATAGGATGGGAGTAGTAGGAGTTCCCAAAGACCCAAGAGCTATTATTTCATGTTGTTTACAGTGCCTCCAACAAAATGTGCCTTGACTGTGTATTCAGAGGAGATTTTTAAATATAATCCAATACCACAAGTATTTCCTACAGCTCCACCATAAAAAAAACCAATTGGATTATCATCGAAATAAATTGGATTTAAGATGAAATCCAATTTAGTTTATCCTCCTTGACTGTGAATTCTTTAAATGATAGGATAATGTTTATGACTATCATTTGATCCATTCTATTCCAATTTTCAAACAGAATTTTGTTTCAAAATTTCCAGATGCCCCAGAAGACCAGAAATGGGATGTGTCTGGGTTTTAGAAATTGTAAGAACTAGTTTTTCATATTCTCCTCCACGGAAGGGAAATTCCAATTGCTATCGATATTCATGAAATTTAATATTTCAGTGATTTTTTTTTTTATGTTTTTGGACATCCCACAAAAGATGTGTATTTGTTTCTTCATTCTTTAAACAAAGATTGCAAGTCATGGGCCTAATACCTCCTCTTTTTTGATAATTTACACCAGTGAGTATGCAGTCATTTAGACACATCCACATGAAGCAAATCAATTTGGTTGGAATTTCCAATTCCAGATAGCTTGGAACCACCATCTCCTCTCTTCCAATTTGTTAAAATATAAAATGGAATGATAGGCAAGTTTGGCAGTGACTATACATGAAGATTTGTTCCAGGACCAAACAAGTTTATCATTTTAATTATTGAGGCGAATGTCATTGTATCTTAGAATAGTAATAAAACTATTCCATTTGGATTTGAGCACATTATATAATCCGATCTAAGTGGACTCCAACCAATAATGAGTTGTACCAATATCCAAAGGATCAATTGCTTGAGCTAAGTAGTGAATGTTGGAGTTTTTTAAAGCCTGGAGAAGAGAAGTAGAAAGCTTAAAATTGGGACTGCAACCAATGAAGGGGTCATGTCCCAATACTACATGGGTTCCCGAGTTGATCTCCCAAGCAAGCCACCGCTTAATGATAGGGAGGGATTCCATGAAGTTTTTCCAAATGATAGAAGTACCTTGTGTAATGTGAGCATCTTTGCGAAGCTAGGAGATGAGGTCTATGTCTTTCAAATATTTTTTTTCAGAGGACTGAATTCCATAGTCCTGAACCAAATAATCCCCTCCAACATGACTTTGTAGCTAGCGACTGTGAAAACCATGAGATATGTTTCATACCCCATCCACCAAAGTGTTTTGATCTGACAATATTTTTCCATTTCATGAGGTGAAATCTAGTACCTTTCTTACCCCCTTTCCAGATGAACTTAGAGATCAAAATCTGTATTTGATTCAAAACAAACGTGGGGAGTTTAACAAGACTAAGCCAATAGACTGGGATTCTTTGAAGAACAAAAGTTGCTGAAGTGAGCCTCCTGCCAAGTGAGATACATCTAAAAGTCCAATTCCCGGTCCTTTTTTCTATCTTCATGAATAACCACATCCAGTCATTTACTTTATAGTTGTTCAGTTTTAAATTAAAGTCAAGGTATTTCATACCTTGATCAATGTTCTCAATATTAATGTTAAAGACTGCTCTCAAATTTTGTTTCAAACTCGGATCAATGTTTTGTACAAGAAAAATCGATTTGTGACGATTTATAATCATCCCCGTAGCATAGTAGAATTTTGTAAGGATGGAATTAAGTGTCATCCAGTACTCTAATTTCCCATCTCCAAGGATGAGTACATCATCTATGCAAAGTAGATGAGATATGAAAGTACTTACAACAACTTTAATACCTTTGAAGGTTCTAGACGTCACAGTTTGTGATAATAACCTGCTAAAAACTTCAACAACCAACAAGAAAAGAAAAGGAGAAAGTGGCAAACCCTGTCGCAGTTGCCGATGGCATTTAAAGAAATCAGTTGGAACTACGTTGACTAAAATAGTCCTATTGACCAAGGTGATACAACCCATAATCCATTGTGAAACATCCCAATTTAATCCAATCTGGTCAAGGAGTAGTTTGAGAAATTGCCAACTGAAATTGTCAACGGAATTTTTTAAGTCCAGTTTAATAAAAACAAAGTTTTGTTTCTTTGTATTAGTTGTGTGGAGGATCTCCTGAAGAATACCAACTGCATCAAAAATCAAACGATCTTTAAGAAAACCAAACTGTTCCATGGAGATACAACTAGCTAGTTTTTCCTTGATCCGAGAATCGATGATTTTGGAAATAACTTTGTAGGCTAAATTGAAAAGTGCAATGGTCCTAAAGTTGTTAAAATTTCCTGGCTTGTTGATCTTAGGAATGAGGGAAAATAAAGTTTCATTGAGGGCCCGAGGGATAAATCCAGTATTCCGAGATTCTTCCACTGCATTGAGTAAATCCTCACCAATGTCATCAAAAAAATTATAAAAAATTTCCTATGTCCAGCTATCTGGACCAGGGATTTTCTCTCTTGGCATTTTGCTGACTATCTCTTGTAATTTTGAAAGCTGAACAGGCTTTTCGATCTCCAAATTATCTCCATCATTGAAAAATCATGGAACATTCTTTAAAACTTCTAGTTGAAGATCAATGCTTTCTGTAATATGTGCATTGTACCATGCTTTAAAATGGTTGAAAGGCATATTCTCAATTTCTACATCAGAAGATATCAATTTCTCGTCCTCATCTGTAAGGTCCCAAATTGTGTTGTGGCTGCTCCTCTGAGATGAAAATTTATGAAAAAACTTGGTATTTTTGTCGCATTTTTCAACCCAGATGGCCCGAATTCTAAGTCTCCAGGTGGCTTCTTCTATTGAGAGTATATCAACCTTCCTTTGGGAGAGCGACTTTAATGATTCCAGGTCTTCTTGTTCGAAGATTTGTGAGGGGTTCTTTTCAAAAAGATCATTAATCTGATGGTCAATGGAGGATAAATCTTCATTAGGATTCATCTTTTTATGAGTCTGGCATTTGATGACAGATCTCTTCAAGTGTTTAAGTTTGTCACATAGGAGAAGTATTGAAGAACTATCAATCTAGTTGCGCATCTCGTTCCAGGTGGAACAGACTAAAGAGTTAAAGTCTGGATCGTCTAGCCAAGTGCTATTGAATTTGAAGGGGGGCACAACATTGCGTGGAAGCCCACCAACTTGTAAAAAGATCAGGTTGTGGTATGAAATTGTGGAAGAAAAAACCTAGGAATGGTAGTTGAGTTGAGTTTCAAGTAGATTGGATGCTAAAAGGAGGTGATCCAGTCTTTTGGAGATACCCGAGGAGTCAGATCTGCCATTCCGCCAAGTTGGAGTCATAACTGAAGGGTGTAGATCAATTAACCCTGTTCTCTGAAGTATGTTGGAGAAAAAATCCTCCATAGGATCAATCCGAGCTTGATCACCCCAAATTTCTCTAGCAGAAAGTGTAAAATTAAGGTTGCCACCTATGATAAGATTTTCTTCTCCTAGTAATCCGGAGACGAGAAGCTGATTCCAAAAAGAATCTCTATCTTTATAAGGAGCATAACAATTTAACAATTTGACTGGATCTGAAGTATGTTTAATCTTCCTTCCATAAAGATAGTTGCAACTATACGAAAGGCACAAAACTCAGCGAGAGTTGGGTTCCAACCAGTCAAGAGACCCTCAGATCGACCGTGTGAATCTAATGCTATAGCATTCCAATGAGGTAGATAGTGGAAAAAGAGGGATTTATCCTTATCACCTTCAATCAAGGTTTCTTGTAGAAATACTATATCCGATTTGATCTGTAGAAGTAAGTTCTTCAGGGAGGCTAATTTTGTGGAGCTTCCAAACCCATGAAGATTGAGTGATAAAATAAGCATTAGGGAACTCCTAGAATCGACTGGATCGCTCTAAGGGCCGAGGGAGAGGTACAATTGAGATTGAGAGAAACGGAAGGGGAAGAAGAGGGGGGAGGATCACAAGCAATGAAACCCAAGAGTCCTCCTTCAATAGATCCAGGCATATTTTTTGCAGGATGGAGGCATGGCTTTCTAATAGTCACATTGGATCGGTCGAGTCTTAAAGGTGTAGTAGAATTAGTAACAGTAACATGTACATGGGAAAGGGTCGCGAGTGAAAGTGTCGAAGGGGACTTAGAAGAGAGGTTAGGAGAGGGGACCAATGACCCAAAGGTAAGGGGGTTGGGGGAAAGTTTGGGGGGATCAACAGAAGGTGAGGAGGACGGAGAAGAGGGTAGGATAGAATCACAAGTAGTATGGGTTATTTCAAGGTTGGATGGAAGGGATCATGTGTGTACTTCCTGGTCAGGGGACACAACTAAAACCAGTGAAGGGGGAGAAAAGGCATGTAAATCAGGTGTAGGGTCGAGGGAAACCAGGTTGAGAAAGGGAGAATTGAGTCTGTTCAAAATTGATTTCCAGAAATCATCAAAGATCCCCACAACCCACTGTTCATTACTTTTTAAATAAATAAACTCATCAAAAGTGATGTTATGGAAGAAGTCAGGAAAGAAAGCCTGCATCTTAACAAAGAAAGAATCGCATTCCACTGAGTTGTTAAACTAATCCAAATATGACCTGGTAAAAGCTTCCTTCTTTAGTGAACACAAATTCTTCAAATGACTAGTTTTCCAACATAAATGGCAGTGAAAAGGCTCTTGCCAGTAGTCGAGAGGCTCACTGAGTGGTCTCCAAAATAAATATTAAGTGAATCTGGAAGGCCACATTCTAGGTCCATCTCCACTAGAACCCAAGCTACCCTTTTGTTTACCCACCTCAAAGAATGTTCATTAAAATAAACAAATTTTCCAATTGATTTCGGCAACGCTTCAAAAAATGGTAGAGACCACAGTTCAATCGAAAAATATGACAAGAGCATCCACATGGATCTTTTTATGAAGGTTTTAGAAAGAGGATTGAGCCCGGGAGCCCATCTATTGAGCATGAGGACTCCACGATCAAGAATCCAGGACGACTTAAGATATTTAGAAGATCATCTTCCAAAAGGAAATAAAAAATGAACCGGTGGTTAGAAAGGAGGGTGACCCTTGGGTAGTAACCCAAAATAGGTTTCCATATATCTTGTATCCATATCACCAAGCGAGATTTCGACGTCTTTACATAAAACAACTTTCCCACGAGAGCCCTTTGAGATAGGCTGGATACTCGGTTTGTGGAAATATATTTCCCAAAAACCTAGTAGAGGGCGGATATCTGACTTTCCAGGATTTGAGGTTTCCATTAGCGTGAGTTGTGGCCCTAGTAGTCCTATTTCAGCCAGGGCCTCCGAGGGGAGACGTGGAAGTTAGGGGTCAAGCAGAGGTAGGGGAGGGGCGAGAAATGGAGGACAGAACCGTGGAAGAAAGAAGTGTAGTAGAGCGGGAAGGAGAAGAAGGAGTATCCCAAGGAATAAATCCTTCTGACTTCTCGTAAGACTGATTTTCAGGCACATGGACAAATCCAGGTGGCTTCTCTGCTAAAGGGAAGATCCGATCGTAAGGTCATGGCGAGGCCAGGGGTAAATTGGACTGCAGCGGATGAGACGTATAAGGAAGAGTAGTCAGGGGATGATTCACACAGTTGTACAAAAGGTTGTAGGTGTCGTCTGAAAGGAAAAGTTTATCATTATCCCAGAGCTCATCATCGTTAGCCCACGACATATCTATAACGCCAGCCATAACAGGGGTCCACGTCTGCAGAGAAAACAAAGTGTTCCACCAGGGGTTAGTGGAAGTAGTAGAGAGTGACATGACAAAAGGGATCTGCGGTTCCACATCTGCAGGGAACAAGGGTAAGTCAGTCTAAAACTAACACAGCCTCCATGTCTGAAGACAAACAGGAGAAGGAAAGGTGAATGGTTGTGACTGCATAGTTGGCCTGTTGACGGGACCCCGTCCCACGGGAACCATAATCCTCCTCATACTCATTCATGTGCATGATCTTATGATACAATTAATTAACATTTCTTAAATTTCCCCTTGAAATTATTTGGCGGGCTGCAATAAAACATCGTTTATGTAAAGAACATGGAGAAAGGCTTGTACATTGGGGATTGTGCCATTATATGGTCTTACTTTTGTAGGTTATTTATCATATGGTTTACCAACTTCATCGTATGTTATCTTGAACATATATAGGCCCACGTGGATAAAACTCTTGAAAATGTTGTTATTTTTTTACAATGGATGTGATTAGTCAACAAATAAGTTTTAACCTTTTAATCTTAATTTTAATTTTGTTAAAGAAAAAATAATTTTAAAATGAATTTTAACATAAAGTTATTGATGAAATTGTTGTAGATCAAAAGGAGTAACAATTTTTTTCATTTTCTGTGCAATTAGATAATGAGTGTATGGCTTGAGGGGCATATTTGACAATGAGCACATTTGGTAGGATTTATTTTCATTTAGAGGGTGATTTTATGAAAATCAAACAACAATAAAGTGAAGGGAATGGAAAGCATTCCATTCCAACTAAATTGCTTCCCCACTCAACTTTTTTAGAGCTCCACCACCTTTAGGATGAAGGGTGCTTGTAATTAGTTGTGTGGTTATAATTTTCCCAAACCATTATATCCTAAAACTTGGAAACAAAATCATTTTTTTTGGAGATGAAAGTAAAGATGGTATAGGAGCAAAATCATCATTAAAATGTATGTCAATGTTATATATATTAATTCACGTACCTTTTGAATGATCCTTTGTAAATTTTACTAGAGTAATAACAACATTATCCTCCACTTCAAACATTTTGACAACCATTAAATCTGCCCATGACACCAAGATCGGGCCCTACTTTGCAGCATGGACTATTGTTTAAATTTCAACCCTATGAAACTTTTGTTCATCGTGGTCCAAAAAATCTAGGGAGAAATTGACATGTCAACATAATCTATATTCTAATATGTCCAAACCCTCTATTTGATCATCCAAGTAGCCAACACATGGGCTTCACCTTGTTGACCCATATCTTATCACGTTCATTCATAAAAGGGGTTTTTTAATTCAGAAAAATAAGGTCAATATATTGTAGGTATTGGGGGGATATGTGGTCTAAAGGGGTTTATAGGTATTGGAGGGGGTATAAAAAGGGGCATCTAGTTAAAATAGGGGTTTAGTTTATTGGAAAGATGTATTGGGAGGGGGGTTCAATAAAAGGATTTTGGGAGGTATTTAACAATATCTAGTGAAATTAGGGGTATTCTTTAATATCCCATGAACGTAGGTGCTATGTAACATGTTCACTAAGTTGAGACCCCGTGGTAGCCAACGAGTTCCTATTTCATCATATAGGGTTTCCTCAGTCCCATTCTCTAGCCCCCTCCAATATGCAATTTTTTCTACATGCATGTAAATGTCACATGACAATAAGAGCTTAGGAAAAAGTTACTTCATAAAAATATATCAGAGTCAATCTTCACCATAAGCTTAAATGGAACTATGGTATTGATAAAAGATTAATGGAGGGTAGAAATTCTATTTTGGTCTTGAAAAATGTAAATTAAAAAACTTCTAGTTGTAGGAAAAAAAAAACTCCTATTTGATGGATTGCCACTCCTATTATCTTATATCGATGTGAAATTTGAGGTTGTAGCATCTCTAGAGAATCGTGGAGAAAGATCAAGAAAATACATAATCATTTTATAACTTATAATCTTAAAATTAAAATCGATACATTGCATCTCGTCCTCCTTATAGATGTTGTCTTCCCCCTTTTGAGAGCATGACTATGATTGGGTACCTATTGTATAAGCACAATAACATAAACATGAAATACAATATGCTTCTTAAGATTTATTCAAACTCCAGAGAAAGCCACCTGTGGATTAAGAGGAGTTGGCTTATATATGCCAAGTCTTGGTTAAATCATTGGTGAATAGAGGAGGAAGTCATTCTATAAAATATTGATACCATTAAAATACTATTACATCTAAATTTAAAGAGAAATTGTGGTGCGATAAAGAATTAAAGGATAAGAGAAAATTAAGATACTATGAAGAGGTCATTAACCCTATTCTAGAAGATTATAGGCATTTTTATGTTATAACTAGTGCCAAAAAGAAAATCAACATTGCAAAATAAGAACAAGCTCCCATGAGTTCCATAGTGAAACAAGGCAGAGGAAAATCTCTAAAAGGTCTTGGGATGAAATAATATGCAATCTTTGTTATATTAAGAAGGCGGAGGATGAAAAACAATGCAAATTAGATTTTAATTTAAAAATATTAGTTATAACACCAACATTCATAACCTTTTAATTCATTAAATCTTCTATGGAGGTTTATGAAAGCTTCGCTCCAATCTTTTGGAGTACAAAAATAAAATGTTAAAAAAAATCAAACAAATCTTTACCAAATTTTCTTAAGGTTCAATAAACCAAAATTAATTTCAGTAAAGAATAAAATCATCATCATATTGATTAATTTCTAAATTCCTTTATGTAAAAAAATGAATTAATGAGAGAAGCCAAATTAATCTTCATCATCATAATATTGGTTAAAGTATAAATTCCCTCATGTGAAAAAGGAATTAAGACCTATCACAATGACAATGAATCTATGGAAAAATGTATTCCCACATCAAAAGAGAAACTAATATTTATATACTTGTTTCTAGATTCCCGTGGTTTCAATTTTTAGAGAATTCTTCCACATTAACCACACTGAGAGACATGTTTTATTTATTGGTTGTGAGAAGGGTCCCACTGTAGGATAGTTAGGGAAGAGAAAATCCTTTGGATTTATACCCACAATGGAGAGAGGAATTTCGGTGGCTCAAAGAGGCTGGTATAACTTCCCTAGGTACCTCCTCACCTAGGAGGAGAGGGAAGAGTATAATCTATACTTATGTACCCCAAACTAGGGTAGGTACCTCCTCACCAAGGAGGAGAGGGAAGAGTGTAACCTATCTTTGTGTACCCCAAACTAAGGTAGGTACCTCCTCTTGGGTAGGGTTGACTGTTGTGCGCCTGTTGGAGTGAGAGGCATCCATTACCTCGCTGATCTCCTTGCTGAATTAGTTCACTGCTCAATTTCCCACATCATTTTGCAAGGAATATGGATGCTTCTTTTGGGTTCTGGAGGAGAGATCATTGTTGGAGTGTAGTCATTGTGAGAGGGTATCAAATGCAAAGTCATATACATTGAGCTGCCCTGCTGAAATTAAAAAAAAAAAAAAGATGGAAGCCATTACCACAAAATCAAAGGAGTCACTAGTGATCAAATTAAGAGGCTTCCACTTCTATATGCCTGCATGACCTAACCCGAGTTTACATCTTTGGTCCCTTCTCCTACTTCCAATGATCAACGATCATTGAATCCGGTGGCCTCATTGAGTGCCTGCGCTTCCAAAGTTGGAGGTGAAAAGAGAACCTTAGCACTGTTGTTGTTGCCATTCTTGTCGCATGATCGTTGCTTTGGAGAGGAGTTTGTTGCATGAAAGAGTTTGTAGAGATGGTGAATCCACTTGATGAAACTTATCTCAATGGCTCGAATTTCGTCAATTGGAAATTCAAAATGCAGACCTTGATGGAAGGTTATGGTGTATGGACGATCACAAAAGGAGATGAAGCATGACCTGATGCATCTGCAGGTGCGACATTGACAACAATCCAAGATTGGGATAAGCAGGAGAACAAGGCCAAGGTATTATTATGAATGTATGTGAAAGATAATATAACTCCTCACATTAGAGATGCTAAGACTTCTAAAGAAACCTCGAAAGAACTTAAAGATTTGTATGAGACTAATAATACAAATCATATTCTTTTTCTGAAGAGTAAATTTCTAAGTATTAAAATGGATATAAATGAGTCTGTTAGTACTTTTCTTAGGTGAATTAAAGACATGAAAGATAAATTGGGAGATATATGAGAAAAAGTGTCAAACATTGATCTTGTCACAATTTCCCTAAATGGAATGCTAGAAGAGTATCAAATGTTTTTAGTAGGCCTTGCAGCGAGAGAGAAATCTCCTACCTTTGAATAACTGACAGGTATAATGTTGCAAGAAGAAGGGAGGCACACGAATTTAAGGCCAAATTTGAAGCCTCAGAATTCAGATTTAGCACTATGGACAAAGAAGAGATTCCCTAAAGGGAAACCAGGAGAAGGAGACATAGGAGGAAGTTCATTTCAGAGGAATTCATTTCCAAATCCAAATCAAGGTATCCCATATAATAGAAATGAACCTAACTACTTCTATTGTGGTAGGACTGGGCATCTTGCCAAAGAATGTTATAAGAAGAAAAATGACGAGGCTAGGTATAAAAATAGAAAACATTCAGGACATTTTGCAGAAGAAAACCCAAATTTTGGTTCAAAAGATCTCAAATTGTTTGTCTCTAATGCTGCACTGTCTGCTGAAACTAATGATGTTGATGCATGCTTTGTCGATTCTAGAGATTCAATTCACATGACATGTAACAAGAATTGGTATATAAAATTTAAAGAAACACATAATGGTGCCCATATTTATCTTAGAGATGATCATTCTTATCAAATCAAGGGATATGGAGATATTCCAGTAACACTTCTAAATGGTACTGTCAGACACATTCGTAATGTTGTGTATGTCCCTGGGATAAAGAAAAAATTAATTTTTGTGTCCATAATTACAGATCAGAATTTGAAGGTCGAATTCTTCAAGACACATTGTGTAGTGAAGGACTTTTAGGATCATTACAGAACTGTTGCCTCATGAGTCTGAGTTGGAGGTCTGTACAAACTTGATGTCACTAGTAAGAATCATCAAGCATTGACTTCTGCAACTATGCCTACACAAACTCTTTGGAACCAAAGGCATGGTCACATTAATTATCATGATTTGTTGTCATTACAAAAACAAAGTATGGTTGAAGGACTCCCTATGTTGAAGAATGAGTATGTGGCTTGTGAAGGTTGTGCATTAGGAAAGATGCACAAAGATGAATTCCCCTCTAATTCTAATAGGAGAAAGAAAGATGTATTAGAACTCATACATATTGATGTTTGTGGACCAATGCATACAAGGTCGTTAGGTGGTGCTTATTATTTTTTGTTATTTGTTGATGAGTGCACAAGATACACATGGGTTTATTTCCTTAGGAAAAAGAGTGATGTTTTTTAATAAATCAAGGAATTTAAAAACATGGTGGAGAAGTAAACATGAAATTCCGTCAAAATCCTTTGCTGAGATCAAGGGGGAGTGATCTAGGTGGATATTGGTGGCCACCCACCTATTCCACTGGATTGAAAATAGTTTTCCACCTTGGCATTTTTTCGACAGTTTTTCGGGTTCCAAACATATGGGGTCGTTTTGAGGCTCTAAATGACATTTTTTGGGGATTTGGGGCCCAAGTTATTACTGAAGGCATTCACTTGGGCCACTCTTAAATCGTTCTTATCGATTATACCTTCCCAATGGGCTATAATGCACCTAAAACGGAGATCGTATGCAAAAGTTACGACCCCAGGAAGTTGATGTACTAACTTACCCCAACAGGGCCCACATGACTTTTGGCACTTCATCTCTTAGGGTTAGGTTTTTGGATGTCTAGGGTTTTGGAATTCATATTTATTATAAAAATTCCTTTATAGCCTCATTGTAGTCATCTTCTGGCAAATGAGCGTAGTCATCACATCTCTTCTCAGAGATAATCCACCACCATTCCAACAAACTTGTTTTCCACTGCATTTCACAGTTTCAACTTATTTCCTTATTGAATAGAAAACCAGTTTTACTGTATCTCTGTTATTTTGTGTTAAGCATATTTTAATAATTTGTATTCCACTATGCTCATAAAATCCAGATTAGTTTCCCACCATTCCAGTAAGCTTGTTTTCCGTTTCATTTCATAGTTTTAGCTTATTTCCTTATTGAATAGAATACCAATTTTACTGTATCTCTGTTATTTTGTGTTAAGCATCTTTTAATAATATGTATTCATTTTTTTATGCTCATAAAATTTGGATCAAGGATAGTACAGATTAGGGAAGTTCATCAAGTATTGCAAAGATCATGGAATAGTGCAACAATTTACAATACCCCACACTCCACAGTAGAATGAAGTTGCATAAAGGAAAAACAGTACTCTAGTGGAGTGTGCACGAAGTATGATGAAAGGTAAGAATATCCCAAATTATTTTTGGGTTGAGGCCATTAGCACTGTTTTTTATTTAAATAATAGAAGTCGAACAAGGTGTCTTGATCATAAAACTCCTTTCAAAGCCTTGTATGATTCTAAACCAGTAGTTAATAATTTGAGGATATTTGGGTGTAAATAATTTGCACATATTCCAAAGGAGAAAAGGAAAAAGTTTGATGCTAAAGATATCAAATTATTTTTATAGGGTATTGTTTAGAATTTAAAACATATATATTGTTTGATCCATCTACTCATAAAGTGTTTGCAAGTAGAGATGTAATTTTCCCTGAGAAGGCAAAAGGAAATAATGAAGACAACAGTCATGAAGGATGGCATATACTTCTTGAATATTAAGAGGTCAAAGAAGAGAAGAACCAAG
Organism: Picea sitchensis; assembly: GCA_010110895.2. NCBI lineage: Eukaryota > Viridiplantae > Streptophyta > Pinopsida > Pinales > Pinaceae > Picea > Picea sitchensis. The sequence goes on along the minus strand of SNQJ01S0032446.1, from coordinate 9,571 downwards.
AGGAAAAGGCAGCGAGTGACATGGATACATCCAGCAGTGAAGAATAATCTTCACAAAAGGAAGAAGAAGTCACTAGCCAATTGAGAAGATCTTCACAAGAAGTTCGTCCACCTGAAAAATATAAATATTATGCCTTGATGAGTAGTATTTCAAATTTCACAGAACCCATGAGTTTTAATGAAACTAATGAACATGAAGAGTGGAGAAAAGAAATGGAGGAAGAATATGACTCTATAATGAAAAAAAAAACTTGGGAATTGGCTGAATTGCCTAAAGATAAAAGGCCTATTGGATGTAAATGGATATACAAAACTAAATTCAAAGAAGATGGTATGATAGATCAATATAAAGCTAGATTGGTGGAAAAAGGGTATCTACAGAAGGAGGGCATTGATTATGCAGAAACATTTGCACCAGTAGCTAAATTAAATACTATAAGATTGTTAATTTCATTAGCTACAAAGTACCATTGGAAGCTTCACCAATTAGATGTAAAATATTCTTTTCTGAATGGTGAGTTAAAGGAGGAGGTTTACCTTACTCAACCAAAGGGGTTTGTGAAAAGTGGTCAAGAACATTTAATGTGTAAATTAAAGAAAACATTGTATGGACTGAAACGGGCACCTAGGTCATGATATGAGAAGATAGATTCCTTCATTCTTCAGTGTTTTATGAGGAGAAAAAGTGACCCAAATATGTATACCAAGTTTGATGAAAAGGGACATGTTGTATTGATTTCCTTATATGTTGATGATTTAAGTATTACAGGAAATTCATAAAAAATGATTAGTGGAATTAAGAAGCAGATGTCATAGGTATTTGAAATGAAAGATCTTGGTGAGTTACATTACTTCCTAGGTATTGAAGTTTGGAGAAATGTTGGTCAAACCTTTGTGTCTCAAGGTAAATATGCCATAGAAGTACTTAAGAAGTTTAAAATGGATTAGTGTAAAGTTTCTTATGTTCCAATGCAAAAAAACATGAAATTGTTAAGGACCTAACCCCTCACGTAGGTAGAATAATATATTCCAATGTAATAAAGGTCAATATTAATAAGGCCTAGCAATAAGGAAAAATAAGTCGAATGTAAGAAGACCTAATAGAAGCTTCCGCTTCTAGAAGGATCTTCCTCTAGATGGTTCTTTTGATAGACATATTTAGTATAAATATGAGTCGAGGGTATGAGAACTGTTGTCTTGGATATTATTGTAATAGAGCTATGCTCGACTGGAGGTTTCCCCCTCGAAGAGGCAAGTGAACATTTCTCTCAGTAATCGAATTTCTCTTTCTGGTGTTATTCTGTTATAATTTCAGTATTATTGTGGTGTTGTTCTGGTTATATTGTTGTTCATTTTCCATTTCTAGCATTTTATTTCTGTTCTACATACTTTTTATATCTGGAATATTACAAGTGGTATCAAATCACTTTCCTCGGAAAAAAATTGTGGGTAAATTTTTTTCAGGGTAAAGACGTATTCCAACGTCTTTAAGATATAGAGATTTGTCATTACACACATAAACCCATGGTTGAGGGATTCATACATGCAGGCAATACAAGTGGTACTTAAGCGCACATCTGTTGGCCACCTGTAACCCCTGTTGGTACCCCATTGAGTGGTAGCACATCAGACAACACCTGTATACAGATCGACCTAGATTTCCTGAAGCCCTCTTTAGATAAATCGATCAGTCGCTTGACTGCTATAGTGACACCAAGAACAACACTCAGGAAGATAATCTCTAGTACTTGGGTAGTTAGGTAGTACGACTAAGGGCATGGTCTAGCGTCCTTAGCTGGTGCCCTGAGATATTGAGCCCAGTACTACTGTTGGACACTGCACATACATCATAGAGCTATAGCACAGGGAAAACCCTTGTCTGTAGAACCCTTGAATACCTAATCCTTGGGGACGGAAACAAAACATAAAATAGATAGGATCTATTTTCGTGCAACTATGTTCCAGTTGCCAAATCACTACACATTTCTTCCTGGTTAAGAATTTGAGAATTTCATCACTGCAGTATTCTTCAGACCATTATTTGAGACCTATTCCATTGGATTTATCTCTTCTCTATTATCATATTCATACCTATCATTTTTCAACAAAATGTTTTACCCCAACCGCCCCTCTTCGGTTCCCTCATCATCATGGCCCATACCCGTAGCCAAGACTTGGAAGCTCGCTTGAATACCTTGCAATATAATTTCACAGAGACCCAACAAGAAGTGAGACATATCAGTGCCAATATTACCACCATCAATAAAACCATGCATTCCTCCATCGCCACCTGAATCGCAGAACTCAAGGAAGACCTCAAACAAGACATGACTACCCAACTTGAATCTATCGCTTCGATGATCTGCACCAAGCTGCATATCCCTGGAGATCCCCCTTTATCTAACCCACCTTTTCATATCGAAGCTAAAACTTCCTCTCATTCCCATAATTTTCAGCCCCATCACTTTTAGCATCACCTATGCCTTCTGCAGGTGGAGGTGACCAAAGTTGATGGCTCAGATCCCATTGGTTGGGTAACTCAAATGGAACATTATTTCTCTTTGTATAGAATTACAGATGAATTGGCCAAACTCCGGTATGGTGCTATCGATCTAGATCAAGAATGTTGGCAATGGTGGTAATGGAGAAAAACTGCTCGTCAAGGGTATGTTGCTTGGACACACTTTGTGGTAGATATTTATGAATTCTTTGACACTGACACCAACCATTTAGGTCATTTGACAAAGTTGAAACAATTTGGCATAGTGGAGGACTTTATAGCTTCTTTTGAGCGACTGGATTTTTGTACAAAGGGCATGTCTGAGTATTTTTTTTGAGAATGTTTTATCAATGGCCTTAAGGATGAGATCCATGCCCATGTCCTCATGTCTCAGCCTCAAAGCTGGGTGGAGGCTACTAAACTAGCTAAGGAAGCACAATAGGTTGTCTCTTCTCAAAACCAGAAACCCTCCTTTATTCCTCGCACTAAAACAATAAATCCCACTCCTCCTTCTACTCCACTAAAGATCCAAAAATTGACCAGGGCCGAAATGGATGAACGCCAATTCAAAGGCCTTTGTTATAATTGTGATGAAAATTATTTTTCGGGACACAAGTGTATGGAACAAAATCCTTTTATGCCCATCTTGGTGGATGTTTCAGAAGAGGATGTTGAAGGTCCCATTGTGTCTGAGTCACTTGAACCCACTAACATTACCCCTCCCTCAGACCCTCCTGAAGTAGAACCAATCATTTCCCTAAATGATCTCATGGGATTATCTCCTCCCCAAACCCTCAAACTAATTGGCTACATCAAGCATAGGAAGGTCACGATTCTTGTTGATAGTGGCAACACCCATAACTTTATTCATCCCCGCATTTCCCAAGAAACTAATTGCTATATCCGTGCAGTCAATAATTTACAAATCATGATTGCCAATGGAGGCTCCATGAAATGTGGATGGCGTTGTGAAAATGTGCATCTCCAAATTGGTGACTACCACCTGAAATCTCATATGTTTTCTATCGACATGGGAGATTGTGACATTGTGTTGGGTGCAGACTGGCTAAGGACTTTGGGTCCCATTCTCATGGATTTTAAGGAATTAACCATGTTATTCGACCAAGAGGGCCATAAATATAAGTTCCAAGGCATCACCATTGGTTCCCTTGAGATCATTAGTTCCCATTGCATGTAAAAGCTACTTAAAAAAGGCCATTCAGGTGTTATTTCCCAACTCCATGCCATACAAGCAATTGAGACATCCTTTGTGTTTCAGGACCTCCAATCCATCCTCTCTAAACATCAAGTGTTTTTTTCCACTACCCAAGGACTCCCTCCTTCCCATGGTGTTCATGATCATTCAATTCCCCTTATCCCAGGAAGCCTTCCTCCCAATATTCGTCCCTATCGTCACCCATTTTCCCAAAAAAATGAAATTGAGAAAATGGTTCAAGAACGGATTAACGCAGGTGTTATCCGCCCTAGTATGATCCCCTACTCTTCTCCTGTGGTCATGGTCATGAAGAAATAAGGATCTTTGTGCATGTGTCCTGATTTTTGTTCCCTCAACAAACTCACCATTAAAGACAAATTTCCCATTCCTGTCATTGATGACCTCTAGGATGAATTGAGTGGCGCCTAGTTCTTTACTAAACTTCATCTTTGTTCTGGCTACCACCAGATCCGTATGAAGAGGCAGACATTCCTAAGACTTCCTTTAGAACTCATGAGGGACACTATGAGTTTTTGGTCATTCACTTTGGTTTGTGTAATGCCCCCTCCACTTTCCATAGCCTCATGAATCATGTCTTCCATCCTTTTATCCATGATTTTGTCTTAGTTTTCTTTGATGATATCCTCATCTATAGAAAAACCTAGACTAGAGTGGTGCTCATGTGGATCGATTTCTCCATCTACTCTCTCAGCACCAAATTTTCTTGAAACAATCTAAATGTGATTTTGGCACCTCAAAATTCGAGTACTTGGGTCATCTTGTTGGAAACAACGGTGTCAGGGTTGATCCTAAACATATTGAAGTTATTCAATACTGGCCTCACCCAAAGACTCTCAAAATCTTGTGTGTATTAATAGGCTTAACAGGTTATTATCGCAAGTTTTTTAAGAATTATGGAAAGATTGCGGCCCCTCTCACTGCACTCCTTAAAAAGAATTCTTTCACCTGGACTCCAGCAGTTGCTTAGGATTTCCAAACCTTGAATATGGACATGTGCACCACTCTAGTCCTGGAACTTCTTGATTTCATAAAGACCTTTGTTCTGGAATGTGATTCTTTAGGGAAAGGAATTGGTGTTTTCCTTATGCAAGAGGGTCGACCTTTGGCCTTTACCAGCAAACAACTGTCTGAACGAAATTTGGGCAAATCAATATATGAAAATGAAATGTTGGCTATTTTTCATGTTGTTGATCTTTGATGCCCTTATCTATTGGGGCAACACTTCCAAATTAAGATAGATCATCAAAGCCTCAAGTATTTTCTGGAACAACGCATATCCTCCCTAGAGCAACAAAAATGTGTGACTAAGCTCTTTGGATATGCTTATGAGATCATTTACAAGAAATGAAAAGATAATGTTGTTGCAGATGCACTTTCCCGAAAAATATGAAGATGAAGGGTCCCTTTTTTCTCTCTCCTTCATTGTACCAGATTGGCTCCAAGACGTTCTCCAAGAATGGCAACATGATCCCAAAAGTTTGCATCTAATACAACAATTGTAGTCCAATTCTCCAGTTTCCCCAAGGTACTCTTGGCTCCATGATGAGATTCTATACAAAGGCCGTTTGTATTTAAGTAAACAACCAAAACTTAAATCCACAGTACTTTCTGAGCTTCATGCTACACCCACAGCTAGGCACTCAGGGTTTACCAAAACCTATGACAGGGTCAAACATTCTTTTTTGGGGGATGGTATGAAATAGGACGTTCATAATTTTGTGGTTGAATGTGATGTGTGCTAATGCAATAAGGGTGAAACAGTCAAAACTCTTGGCACACTACAACCACTTTCGATTCCACATGCTATTTGGCGGGATATCTCTATGGATTTTATTGTAGGCTTACCTAAATCGGGAAATAAATCAGTCATCATGGTGGTCATTGATTGCCTTTCCAAGTATGCTCATTTTTGTTCTCTTCAACACCCATTTACAACAACCATTGTGGCTCAACTTTTCATGGATCAGGTCTTCAAGCTTCATGGCATGCCGCATTCTATTGTTTCTTATCATGACCCAAATTTCACCAACAATTTTCGGTAAGAACTATTCAAGCTACAAGGCACCCGATTGCATCTCAACACAGCTTATCATTCCCATACTGATGGTCAAACTGAAGTTGTCAACAAGTTTTTGGAAACATATTTGAGGTGTTTTGCATCAGGAAAGAAAAAACAGTGGGTTTAATGGTTACCACAAGTTGAATGGTGGTACAACACTTCATACCATACATCTACTTGCATGACTCCTTTTGAAGCAGTATATGGACAAAATCCACCTTTAGTTCTCTCATATTTATCAGGTGTCTCGAAGGTCCAGGCGGTTGACAAAATGCTTACAGTTCGAGAGGCTATTCTCTGTACCCTCAAAGAGAATTTGGTCATGGCCCAGAATTGCATGAAGCAACAAGAAGGTCAAGGTCACTCTGAATGCTAATTTTTAGAAGGGGATCAGATGTTTCTTCGACTGCAACCTTACAAGAAAAATTCGCTCAAGGATGACCATTGTCAGAAACTGGCACCCAAATTTAATGGTTCTTATACCATTCTCAAGTGTGTGGGATAGGTGGCCTATCAGTTAACTTTGCCCAGTCATTCTAAGATACATCATATTTTTCATGTTTCCTGCTTAAAGAAGGTGATTGGAACTAAGTTCCAAACTCAAACCAACCTTCCCAAGTTGGACGAAGAAGGCTCCATTTGGCTACAACCAGAAGAATTTTTGGACCAGCGTGAGTGTCGCCTGCGTCAGTGAACCATAAAGGAAGTGTTAGTCTAGTGGAAAGATACAACCCCAACAGATGCCACTTGGGAACCAACTACCATTCTGCAACAATTTCCACATCTCAAGCCTTGAGGACAAGGCTATTTTTAAGGGGGAGGACATGTTAGGGACCTAACCCCTCACATAGGTAGAATAATATATTCCTATGTAATAAAGGTCAATATTAATGTGTCCTAGCAATAAGGAAGAATAATTCAAATGTAATAAGACCTAATAGAAGCTTTTGTTTCTAGAAGGATCTTCCTCTAGATGGTTATTTTGATAGACATATTTAGTATAAATAGGAGTTGAGGGTATGAGAACTGTTGTCTTGGATATTATTGTAATAGAGCTCTGCTCGACTGGAGGTTTCCCCCTTGAAGAGGCAAGTGAACATTTCTCTTAGTAATCAAAATGCTCTTTCTAGTGTTATTATGTTATCATTTCAGTATTATTGTGGTGTTGTTCTGGTTATATTGTTGTTCATCTGCTATTTTTAGCATTTTATTTATGTTCTGCATACTTTTTATATTTGGAATATTACAGAAACTTTATTGTGATGACAGTTTGGAGGAGGTACATGGTACAATGTATAGATAGAAGGTGGGAATCTTGAACTATCTCACTACAACCAAACCTGACATAGCATATTATGTTAGTGTATTAATGCAATTTATGACAAAACCTCTAGAAAGCCATTGGAATGCAGGGAAAGGGGTACTCATGTATCTCAAAGGTACAATTGATTACGGTATTAAATATATTGATTCATTCGATATTGAGCTGACAAGTTACTTAGATTCAGACTGGGCTGGCAATCCAGATGATCAAAGATCTACTACAGGTTATTCCTTTGGCATTGGATCCGGTATTGTTTTATGGACTAGTGAGAAGCAACCTACTATATATTTTTCATCCACCGAGGAAGAATATAAATAATTGTGTGCAACAACTTGTGAAGTCGTTTGGTTGAGAAGGCTACTTCAAGATGTTGGAGAACAACAAAGGAAAGCTATTATAATCAAATGTGATAACCAGAGCTCAATCAAGTTGGAAAAAAATCTAGTTTACCATTCAAGGAAAAAACATGTTGATACTCAATTTCATTTTGTTCAAGAAAAGATGTAGTCTAATGACATTGCTTTAATGTATTGTAATACTAGTGAAAATGCTGCTAATATTTTCACTAAGCCTAGACTTGGGAAGATAAAATTTGAACTATTTAGGGATATATGTTAGGTTTGGATGTCAATCCTTTCTCCATTAAAGGGGAGACTTAGAAATAATGGAGATTAGTTGCATTCTCCTCTAAAATGAATAATGGTTCCAACCGTCTAAACTATTTATCCTCCTATATAATGTACTCTTTAATTGATTTAATAAATGCAGTGCGTGGATTTTATTTGATAGATTCCAGTTGTTGTCTCACCCGAGAGAGGTTGATTTCATTTCATTTCTTTCTATTTGGTTTTCTTATCAGTAAAGAATTTGGTTTTGTACCATTAAATAATTTGGGAGGTAAGATCATATTCATTACATGAAGCAGTCCTTCCTAATTAAGTATTGGTCCCAATCTATGAATATTTTGGAATGAACTAGTAAGGGTTTGAAAGAGAAGTTGCTTTAAACAATAGTGGATTCTTCGAGCCTTAGTTGTAGCAATGCTAGAGCTCTTTTTGAGTTGTACATGCAATTGATTTTATTAGTTCTAGCAATGCTAAAGCTCGTTTTAAGTTGTACATGTAATTGATTTTACATTTGAAGGAAAAAAATAATATGTCCTTCCTAATATTCACATTGTTTTACATTTGTAGGAAAAAAATAATATTTACTTCCTAATATTCGCATTGTTTGCCTCTTAAATTTTTATAGTAATAGAATCATTAGTACTAAAATCACTCTGATGATGTATACCATATAGATTTTTGGTTTTTCATTTTCAGATACATAGATTAGGAAAAACATTTGTTTTGTTATCGTTTACCTCTTAAATTTTGGGAGTATATTTTTCATTTTCAAGAACATAGATATGACAAATTTTGGTGTTTACCCTCTTAAAGTAGCGGGTGATTGCAAGCTAATGATGGTCTCTCATGACGGGTTAGTGGAAATGCAAACTTGGAAAAACAACAATCCATTAAGTTGCAAGGATTATTTAAGGTACTTTTATAATGAATTTGAATATGGTGTAAGAAGATGAAACTTAGGAAATTGAATTAGCTTTCTGAATATACAATGTTTATTCATAGATATTGTGAATAACTAGGTCAAATTTGATTTTTTATAACAGTGGTATATTATTTTTCCAACAAAATATAAGGTATATATTTTCGTTCGTACAGGTGTTGAGTGTCTTAACGATGAAATTTCGTTCGAAAAACTTGCATTCTTGTAGAGAACTCATTTTTCTTGTGCCCTGTATTTTTTTGGAAATTTTTTATATTAATTTTATTTTATTTTTAAATTATCAAAGTTAACATATGTCTGAAATTACAACGTATTTTTTCGTGCAGGTTAAAAGGGTCTTAACACAATCAAAACAATTTTTTATTTTAGATTGTACCGGTATCCTCTAATGCTGCATATAACTCATTTGAGAAATGGTTAAGCCAAGAAAACGTTATAGCAGAAATAAGAGAGGTATGTATTCTAGGAGTTTGATATATGTCAAGACAAAACTAGATTAAAAATAGTAAACATTATTAATTTAAAAAAAAATGCATATTTGGAAAATGCACAACCAACTCTATATGTGTCTGTAGTTTCGTCAATAACTTAATTATGCAGCCTATAGAATAATAACGTCAAAGATAGAGATATAGAGAGGAATTCATGAAAATGGAGGTTTTTATGTATTTGCAGGCTGAACCACTAGGTTTGTCATCTTGAACCTAAATCTGAGGAAACCAACTCATCAAACAAGTATGTTAGAGTTGTGACTCTCACTCAAAAAAAATTGAAATTCAAATAGCACGCTCGCGCTTTAGGAATTTGCACACGTTCCTAAAGTGCTCATGCATTATTAGAAGCACAAATAATTCTCTCTCTCTCTCTCTCTCTCTCTCTCTCTCTC
>SNQJ01S0032445.1:105177-151445 GCA_010110895.2 Picea sitchensis | reverse complement strand
CTACTGTACCAAGTGTCTCTTGTGATTTACATGATTCTTCTTTTAAAACTCCAGTAGCTGTATCTAATTCTCCTTTTATATCATCTGCTAGAGTTTCCAGAAGTTTAAATTTTGGAAGATTTCCTGTTGAAATTCCCCCTTCTAGTATTCAATTGGAAGGATAAAGTTTTGAAAATCCTGTTTCCCTTGATATTGTAAAGTGGTTTAGACCCAGAAGCTTAGAATATTTTCCCACTTTGGGCTTTCCTACTCCTCTTATTAAATTTGTTGTATCAAAAGAGGGGGAAACTTATTTTCCTTTGAACCCTATATCATTCTCCCCCAACACTCAATCATTTCCCCTCTCCCCTAGAAACACATGTGCATTCATACCCATCCCAACTCCATGTCCCCCTGGTTATCCTATAGTTCACATCACAATGGCAGGTGCTAATCCTCCTAGAAGTATGATGGCTGACATAATGGCTGCTAGATATGCCCCTCTTGTTTTACCTCAGTCTGTGATTTCTCTCCTAGATGGAGACTACCTTAAGTACATGCCCAATTTCACAGGGGAGGAAGACATAACTGCAGAAGAACACCTTTCAAATTTTTATAGTTATGAAAATAATCAAAACATTGCATATGAAGATGCTTGGATAAGAGTTTTTGTACAGATCTTTGATGGCGAGGCTAGGAAATGGTTCAGGGGATTAACTCTTGGATCTATTGGTGGGATTGAGGCTCTAGATGATTCATTCTTAAGACATTGGGGGGATAAAAATGATTTCCTTTATTATATTACAGAATTTAGGGCACTTAAGAGAGAAGAAGGGGAATCTGTTTCATAATTCTCGAAGAGATTTAATAAGATGTATAATAAGATTCCCACTAAAATTAATCCTACATAAACCTCTTCCAAGATTACTTATGCTAGTTCTTTTGGTCATGATTTTTTCCTCCTGTTGAGAGAAAGAAGAGCTACCTCCTTGGCTCATATGCAATGTGCAACCCTTAAAGTAGAATCCAATATATTGACAGTTGACAAACTTAGGAGTAAGGCTGATATAGACAAAAGAAAGGGTAGGTATGAAGCTTCAACCTCTGTTTCCTCTTCTTCCCACCCTCAAGTGGATGAATTGACAAAACTGGTAAAATCACTTTCAATAGAAATGGAGAAATTGAAATGTGAAGGAAGGCAGAGCTATAGGAACCCCCAAAATGCTGATAATAGGAGTAATTTTAGAAGACCAAATAATGCCCCTCGGATCATCCAAAGAGATCAAAGAAATAGGGATAGGGATGATAAAAAAGAACAAGCCCCTGTCCATTATAACCTGATGAATAATCAAGAAGGAGAAGAAGAAGATGATGATATTGAAATAAATTGTCTTGGTGACACCTCCTCATCTCCTCATTTAACCTAGTCTGCATATGAAGAGTACCTCATGGATAGCCAACTAAATGAGTTGAACAAAGGGGAAAGGACCAATGAAAATCCAAATAGATACAGCCTCAGGTCCAAGAAGAAAGAAGGAAATCCTGACATTCCTGATCATCCTACTAGAGCAGAGAATCCTACTAAGAGTGTGGCAACTAGCAACAAAGAAAAAGAGGAAAAAATCCCCCAGCTAATGGTTAAGAGCCCTACCCAAAAATTTAGGGAGATTCTAAAGCCTCCCTCCTCTTTTAGCTATGAGAATGAGATTCAAACGATTAAAATCCATGTACCTTTCTTGGAGCTATTTAAAATTCAGGATTTCAAAAGATACCTCTCCAAAGTGTTATAGCCTGAGCCTTCATCTCATTCCCCTAATTCAATCAACCTCCAAGATGAAAATCCTACTGTCATATTGGGACCTTTGGCTGAGGATAGAGATGGATCTTACCCTCCTTTATATACCTCATTGAACATCCATGATAAGGTTTTTCACAAATTATTTATGGATTCAGGGGCATTTCACAATCCCATGCCTAATATTGTCTTGGAGGAACTCGGGTTGGAGGTTACAAAAAATTACCATGACCTTTACTCATTTGATTCTAGGAAGGTGAAGTGCCTCAGGGTTATCAAAGAATTGTTTTTTTCCTTGTTCAAGTTTCTAATGAAAAGTGTGGTCATGGATATTGTGGTGGCTTATGTCCCCCCTAAGTTTGGGATAATCTTTTCTAGATCTTGGATTAAATGACTGGGGGGCACGTTGCAGATGGATATTTCATATGTGACTATTCCTGTGTTTGGGGGAGAACATAAAAGGCTTTACATGGAAGCTCAATTTGCTTACATTATCAGTGATGAAGAAAATTTGACCAACCACCCCAATTTTGCAGTATACACTGATTTAGGAACCAATATGTTACAACTCACTGATGGACCTCAAGCACGTATTGAAATCATAAAGAAGTCCATCACCTCTTGTGAAGCTCCCCCTTCCAATATCTTTGTTTGGAAAATGTTTTTTGATGGAGCCTCTTCCAGGGAAAGTGTTGGGGATGGGGTAGTTTTCATTTCCCCTACCCAAGAGACCATAGCTCTGTCTTTTAAGCTTGAATTTGAAACAACAAACAATGTGGCAGAATATGAGGCACTTGTTTTGGGTTTAAGATTTTCCAAAGACATGAATATTGAGGAGCTAGTAGTATTCGAAGATGTTGAGTTAATTGTACATCATGTCAAAAATATGTATTAGGCTAAGCACCCCAGGTTAAGGGCCTACAAAAACGAAGTCTGGGATCTTGTTGAGAGTTTCTTATTGGATTTTAATATCTCTTTTTTTCCAAGAGAGGAAAACACTGTGGAGGATTCCTTGGTTGTTTCAACAAGTAAGTTCGAGGTTCATTTCCCCCCTAAACTCAAGTATGATGTGGAGGTAAAATACATGCCCTCTATTCCTGACAATGTCAAACATTCGAAGGTGTTTTAGGATTATCTTGAGATAAAAAGGTTTCTTGAGACTGTGGATGAATTTTATGATTTTCATATTGATCTGGATCAGGATTCCGAAGAAGGCCTTCATGATGATGTTTTTATTAATAAAATGGTTGACCATCATATTGTTCAATTTCCAAGTAACGATATTCCAAAGGGACTAGTCCCTTTGGAAAGGTTGTTTGACAGAAATGATGTTTTTGTAAAGGATAAAGGTTCAACTGAAAATGTTGATGTGATTGAATGCAATTTGGGAATAGAGGAAGACCCAAAATATGTCAAATTGTCTAGTAGTTTGTCAAAGGAGAAAAATACTGAATATGTCAAGATTCTAAAGGAGTTTGCTGATGTGTTTTCATGGAAATATGAAGATTTGAGAACATATGACACCAGCATAATTGAACACAAAATCCCTTTGATAGAAGATGCGAAACCTTTCAGGTAGAAACTCATACAAATAAATCCCATGTTGGTACCTATTATGAAAAAAGAAGTGAAAAAGATGTTGGATGCACAGATCATAATCCCCCTGAGATTTTCAGAATGGGTGGCTAATTTGGTGCTTGTGAGGAAGAATAATGAGGAAATCAGATTATTTGTAGACTTCAATAATTTGAACAAGAGCTCCAAAAAGGACAACAAACCCTTGCCAAAGATGGAGCACATTTTACAAAACGTTACTGGTTCATCCAGGATGTCTATGATTGATGGATTCTTTGGCTACAATCAGATCTATGTCCTACCTAAAGATAGAGAGAAAACATCTTTCACTACTCCTTGGGGCACATTCATGTATGCTAAAATTCCCTTTGGATTGATGAATGCAATAGAAACCTTTCAGTGATCCATGGACATTGCCTTCATTGGGGAAAAATACATATTTGTAGTCATATATCTGGATGACATTACAATATTCTCAAGGTGCGATAAAGAGAATTGTCATCACCTAAAGAAAGTCTTATTGAAGTGAAGAAGGTTTGGTCTCTCCCTCAATCCTAAGAAATCTTTATTTTCAATGAAAGAGGGAAAATTGTTAGGGCATATTGTGTTAGTTGAAGGGGTGAGAATTGATCCAAGTAGGGTAGAGGCCATCTAGATCTTATCTTTTCCTAGATCTAAAAAATAGGTTCAGTCTTTCTTGGGTAAAATCAAATTTCTGAGGAGGTTCATTTCTAATTTTGCTTAGTTGGTTAAACACATTACCTTCATGCTTAGAAAAGGAAAGAAAGTGAAATGGACTCTTGATTCCAGAAATTCTTTCGACCAAATCAAGAGGGATTTGAATGAAGCACATGTTCTCATCAGCCCTGACTATTCAAAAGAACTTTTGATATTTTCTTTCACCTCATATGATACATTGAGCTATTTTGCTATATAAAATCTGAGAGGGGTTAGAGCAACTTATTTCCTTTTTCAAGAGAGCATTAAGGGATGTAGAAATGAAATACAATATCATGGAGAAACATTCATATGCTTTCTGGTCAAATCCCTCAAGGGTTTAAGAATCTATGCTCAACATTAAAATATTATTTCATATGTCCCCTTGGCCTCAATAAACAAGATTATGATCCAACCTAATATTGATGGGAAGAAGTAAATGGATTGCCTAAATTATTGATTTTGATCTTGAAATAAAGCCCACGAAATTGGTGAAAGGCCAAGGTTTAGCGAGGAGTTCTTGTTGAATAAAATTGCAAGGAGTTGGGGGTTATATTCATGAACACACAATCAAAATCAACAAAATGATATTGTTGATAAATACTCTCATATCAATCTCAACTTAGCAGAGAATGCATTTGGTATAAATACATCATATATTTTCTACAGAGGTTGAGGCCTCTTGATGGTTTGGACAAAAGCAAGGTGAGAGATTTGAAACTCAAAGAAATCAAATATTGTCTCATTGATAAGGTTTTGTACTAAAAGGATCCTCTAGGATTTCTCTTGAAATGTGGATCCTGAGGAAACAGAAGAGCTATGATTGATTTCATGACAACTCATGTGGGGGCATAATTTTGGAAGACCATGGCTTATAAGATCCTGGAAGATGGTATTTACAGCTAACCTTTACTAATGTTTGTGAAAATATTAGATCTTGTGCCAAGTGTCAAAATTTTTGGAAAGAAGCAACTCAAATATTTTCCTTTGAAGCATGTGATTTCTGGACCTTTTCAGCGGTGGGGTCTTGACTTCATTTGAGAGATCAGTGGGGTCTTGACTTCATTTGAGAGATCCACCCAGCCTCAAGTGGCCAACATAGGTGGATTTTGACTTCCACTGATTATTTTACCAAATGGATAGAAGCCGTCCCTACAAGGAGTGACTCCCACAAGGTAATCATAAGATTCCTCCAAGATAGCATGTCCATATTTGGCTGCCCAAGCAGGATTGTTACAGACAATGCTACCTCTTTCAGAGCTAAACCATTAATCAAGTTCTGTGAGAAGTATGGGATTACAATAGTCCATTCTACTCCCTACTACCCTCAGGGAAATGGTTTAGTAGAGTCCTCCAACAAAAGCCTCATAAATATCATCAAGAAGTTGTTAGAAGACAACAAGAAAGTCTGGGATTCAAAGCTGAAGTTTGCATTATGGGCTGGCATAATTACAACCAAAAGGTCACTTGGCATGTCCCCTTTTCAGCTTGAGTATGGGGTTGAGTGTATATTTCCTACTCAAATTTCCTTTCTTGTGGCCAAATTCCTCCAAGAATACCAAGGATAACTTGATGTTATGGTTAGGAGAATACAACATCTAGTAGAAGTACAACAAACTAGGGATAAATTGCTTGATAAATCTCAGGACCATCAACATAAAATAAAATGAGATTTTGACGAGGGGGAAAGCAAGGAAAATTTTCAACTAGGAGATCTAGTTCTAAAATGGGATTCCCCCAAGCAATACAAAGGAAAACATGGTAAATTCGAAGCCTTATCGATTGGTCTCTTCAACATTTCTGAGGTATTTCCAAACAACACTTATAGATTGCAGAACTTGGAGGATTCTAAAGTTTTGGGTGGCCCTACCAATGGGAATTTTTGGAAAACATATATTGTCTAAGTCGTGATTGGATTTCCACCATTTTAATTACCACTTTCTTTTATTTTCGGTATTAATAAGTGAATCCATAACCCAAAATCTATGGAACTGGAACTGTGCGTTCTTGGTAACTCGCAGGGAGCATGCCATCCCTTGTGGAGCCAAATGTTATCAAATAAAGTTGTCAAATATGGTATGTATTTGTTGAGAAAACCAAATTCTGCACCCTTTCTCCACCTCTCTCTTTTACACACACCATTCCTATGTTTTTTCCCCCTTCTGATTGATAAAGTCACTCCCCTTTCCAATCAATGATCTAGTTTTCCTTAGCATCTTGTTTGACTGATCCTCAGCTCAAGGTTTCTTTGTTTTCTTTAATGGATGAAAACATATCATGATTTTTGGTTCAAATTTACGGTCATCTTATTTTCTATTGATTGACCTCACATCTGGTCATCCAAGTAATTTATTTGTAAATTTAACATCCATGAGCACAAAGTGCAACTTTCAGAATAGTCCATTTTGGGCTTGAAACACAATAAAACATGCAGGTTCAGTTTTCAATGGCGGAGATTCCATGTGAAGTTTAGTTAAGTGGCCCTTGAGTATTCAAAATTATAAATTTGTGCGAGTTTTGGTGTCAATTAGAAGCCCCGGGATTAATGATCAAGAAAAGGTTAAGTTTGGGCCATCAGATCTCATTGGGGAGAGATCAACGGTAGGGAAAAACATATAAAATCGAGACTCTGGAGGATTGTAAGAGTTATTCATCCAAAAAAGTACGAAGTCTTGAAACCCAGAGCACATATGGGCCATTGATCAAGGGGACATGCGGCGCTAGATATGAGCTGTGGAAAAAGTCACTGCGGGATTTTCCAGGTGAGTACTGTGCCAAGGTCCTGAAGAGTCGAAGCCTGAAATACTGAAATAATCATGGGTCGTTGATCTCAAACGAACAAGGAGCATTGATCTTGGCATCAGTATCACCAGAAGCCCCGAAGTACTAGAGGTCCTGAAGTAAATCTCGTTCATCCAAATCAAGAGGCCACGTGTCACCAAATTGATCACTTTGGAAGATTTACTTTGAAGGATTGTAGGAGTTCTACATTGAAAGGTCTCGAAGAGCCGAGGCCCAAACTCCTGAAGTAATTGTGAGTTGTTGATATTCATATTAGGAAGCAGGGTCCATCCAAGAGTGGTGCGTGACAACAAAAGTGGGGCTTTCCCAGATTGTATATCACGATCAGATCAACGGCTCATGCATATTAGGCATGTCAAATTTGCATGAATATTAGTGGCTAGGAAGAAGCCCCGTATTTTCATATCAAGAACCACACGTCCTTCTCCATCAAATGGTCAATATCTACTTCAGGAATCCAGACTCTGGGAGTTTTATCTCCTCTCCTCTCTCTTTAATCTAGAGCATTTTCTCTCGAAGTTCGTGGATCGCTGCCACATGTCGATCCAAATCTAACGGTGGTAGTTTGTTTTGGAAATATGGGCTTCGAGTGTTTCATCATCTCGACTCTTAGTTTCATCCAGAGCATTTTCTCCTGATGTCCGAATATCCCTACCACGTGTCCATCCAAATATAACGGTGGTAGTTTTCTTCGGAAGTCTAGGATTCGAGAGTTTCAACATCTCGACTCCTGGTTTCATTCAGAGTATTTTCTCCCAGAGTTAAGAATCAAGCTTCACGTTTCCTCCTCAGATCGATGGTCATCGTTCACTTCAAAGATTCAACATTCATTTCACGTCACCATGTTATGAATTAAGAATGAAAGTGAAAAAAAAGGAAAGGAAAAGATGAAGTGCGAACTATGCAGAAGACACATTGAATGAGATTGGGACGAAGTGGTCAAAGAAGCAGAAAATAAGGAGAGAAGTAATGGAAGACGAGCCATTGGACAAGACTATCAAGGAGAATAGATCAACAAGCAATATGGATCATGGACAACTTAGTAAGAGGAAAAAGCCACCAAGGAATGCTTTCGAGCACTTCCCGGGAAAGAAGGAAAGACAGGCTAGTGAAGCCCAAAAAACGTGGGTCAAGTTGACCTAGGGTTTTAGACACCTAGGGTTCTGGTATTTAGGGTTTTGACATGTAGGTTTTGGCTTAAGGTTGTTGGTGAGTCATTGTAATGTATAAATAATAATCTAGATGAGGGAAGAGGGGTTTGTTGTTCGTTCAAAGTTGTTATTGTTATGAGTGAGTGATTATTGTCGAGAGAGAGAGAGAAGTGTTGTGTGTGAGAGCCTTCTGGTATTGTAAGATCTTCAACTGGGTTCGAAGATCAATCTTGCAGCTGGGTGTGTAGGGAGGGGAGAGAAGAAAAGAGAGAGAGAGAGATCTGCAAGCTAAGAGCACAGATAGAACTATATGTTTTCATATAATATCAAGAAATGCAATTCTGTGGACATAGCCCTAGGGAGAGGGTGAACCACGTATATCTTGTTGTTCTATGTGATTGATGTTGTGTTCTTTTACCTTATGTTACTCTATTACTCTATTATTGTGTTATATCTGAGATATAACTACGCGAAGTAGATTTATGCTGGATAAGAATATCTAGATATCTATGTATTGTTGCCTCTAGTCCACTTGCATTCCCTCTGGTTGTAGACACTTGTGTCCTGCAACCCCCTGTTGCTACTTTGGGTGAGACTGCATCTACTTCGCAGGTGTTTCCAAAAGGGATAATAGTTAGGGCTTGTTGGTGCGCTATTAGAGCTAAAACCTGGGTCTATCCCTATTCCAACAAATGGTTCCATTGTTGGGACTGGGATATTTTTGAGGGAATGCTAAGGTGGTTCCCATCAAAGACAGAGATTCATAAGTGAATAGAAGAACAAGAAAAGGACTTCCCTAAAGCCAAAAAAAACAACCATAATATTAGTACAGAGGATTGGTTGGGAAGGTAGATCTTTATTGATATACTCGAGATTTTCTTTGGAGGAATTCATAAAGAGCTATACGAGTGGTTAGCCAGATTAGCGGATACCTAGTTTGAGCTCAAATCTAGACCACTTGTGGGTTGGATGTCGCCGCTGATCAATAAGGTCAAGAGAGTTGATAATTCCATCTAAAGAGAAGTATATCAATAGTTTTAGAACACCGTTGGAGGGCACATCATCGAGTTTTCTATTGACAGAGTAGAGTCATATAGCCAAGCAGAGAGATATTTCTTTAAAGGATCTATAGGAAAAATTTTACAATTTTTGAAGTTGAAAATCAAGATGCTATTACATGAGAAGAACATCTTGAAGATACAGTAGTTGGTCATATTGGAAATCTAATGTTCAAGAATTCTGACAGTGACAATGACACAGAGGTTGGACATATGCGCAGTGGGAGAACCTTCAAAGAGGTTCCTCTAGTAAACGTTTTTGAACAAAGCCACGAACCACTGGCACAGGACGAAGGGTTCTACAGTGGAGAAGATGAAGATCTATTGATTGAGGAACTTTGAGAGTCTATTAGGCCAGAGGAAGAGAAGAATGTAGAACCTCAACAAGAAGAATCAGAAACTTCAGGAACTATGCAAACCGTTGAAGTAAGTACTATTACTTCTCATGTTGTTTTAACATCATTAAGTAACTGGAGTAGCCAAATTCACCAGAGCACTCAGAGCACTATTACCAAAAGTTCAGTACATACTCAGTCAACAAACCTAGGAAGATCTATGGAATATGAGATGAGGCTACCTATGTTTAGGGGAGATGGATATGAATATCCTGATCAACATTGGTTTCTATGTGAATATGTATGGAGTATTAAGCAAGTCAATGATAAAGCAATTAAGAGGTCTTAGTTCAGTACTAACTTAAGAGACCGTGCACTAAGTTGGTACATGAAGTTTTTTAATGGATTTTCATAGCCTAAACCAATGAATGAGATCAAGAACGTGTTGAGTGAAGAATTCAAGAAACCCAAGTCGGAGTCACAATGCATTACAAAACTGAAATAAATTAAGAAGAAAGTAGCTGAATCTATTTGGGAGTTTGATCAAAGGTTTAATACCTTCAGAGGTCGTTTTAATTTTCAAATCCTAGAAAAGAAGAACAAGGAATGGTTCATTGCTTCCCTCCTACCACACATCAGAGTCCCTCTAATGTAGCAGAAGGTTGCTTCACAGGCTGAGGCATTGGAGATCGCCATGAAACTAGAATCAACCCCTATGGGAGAATCCAACTCAGGTATAAGTCAAATCTTGAGTCAACTAACTAGCTTATCTATCCAGGTCGAAGATATGAGAAAGGACAAGGGAAAATATAAAAGAGAAGAAATCTAGTGTATCAAATGAAAATCATAAGGCCATGATAAGGAGCATTGTCCCCTATTCCATGAGTACTTAGACTCTGGAGCTTTGAGCCCCTTGAAGCAGGTTACTCCACCTTGGTGTGAGGTATATATAAATAGACATCGCCCTGGTGAATGCTATTACATGAAAAAATATGTTCAAACACCTACAAATTTTTACTGCACATTATGTAAATTTGTGGGGAATGATGAGAAAGACTATAGGGCTTATTACCTATTGCATGAAAGATCAAGAGACACATACAAGATTCAAGGTGAAGTATAATAGGAAGGAAATACTACACATTTTAGCTCTCTAGGAAGAGGAAACTTCAATCCTCGTGGTGGATTCAGAGGAAGAGGACAAGGAGGAGGTATGGGTCGAGGTCAAGGTTAGATTATTTGTTATAACTGCACACAGATAGGACACTTGGAAAGGGACTATCATAACCCTTGTACCAATTGCAACTACTAAAACTCATTTGAACATGTTATTGAAGATTATCCCGTGCTGTTAGGAAAAATTCAATAGAGACGAGGAGGAAGACAGAAGATACAACTAATCTCAACAGAACCTTGTGGAGAGTATCCCAGAGTCGATGTTATCACTAGAGGAGGCACTGTTATAGGAGAAGATAGAGTAACCCCATGAAAGACTACAAAAGAATCAAGGGTAAGAAAATATGCAGAGAAGACACAAGTGTTTGATCCAAAGAAAGAAAAGAAGACATTTGAGGAGGCAAGAAAAGAGTTTGGGAAATATCAAGCTTCCTCATCAAAGGCTTGACTAGAAGTAAGAGAATGTGGAATACCTTTGGCATTTGATCAGTCTTCTTCACCCAGAGAAGGAAAAGAGGTAAGAAATCTTATGGAATTCTTATGTACTTGCATTAAATTGATTAAGGATGAAAGAGTTGTACAAGAGCTACAAAATTTGATCAAACAGTATGAGATAGGTAGGATAGACCCCCTATTGAACAAATAAGTACATCAAGTATCTAGAAAAAAAAGGACAAATAAGGAACTAGATATTAATGCTCAAATTGGAGATTATGATATAGATTATGTGGTCCTCGACTTAGGGTCAAAAGTCAATGTTATGACGAAGCAGACCTGGGCACTGATGGGAAAACCTAAGTTTCTCTATTCCCCTATCAAGCTCAATATCGGTAATCAGTAGGCAGTAAGTCCATTTGGAAGATTGGAGCATGTCCATGTGGACACCGATGGGGTAAGAAATTTTGTTGACTTCGAAGTGATTGAGATAGTTGACAATAATTGTCCTTATCCTGCGTTGTTAGGAATTGACCGAGATTTCAATAATTCTACTGTTGTTGACTTAAAGAAAATAAGAATGACATTTTAAGGTGATGGACTTAGGGTCATTTCACCTCTGTATCTTGATGAAGGTCACATATATACAAACCCATTAGAGAAGAAGACCGTGCTTATGAGCTAGAAAATATATACAAATTGATTGCAAGACAACAGGATTACATTAATCCTACATCAGATGCGGATTTAAGCTGGAGAAGTGACAGCGCATGCTGATCACATCCAGAAGAAGCACTAGAGAATTGGCAAAACAAAATGTATGAATTTTCCATGCAGAGAAGTGATAGATTGACCAAGGAAGTTCGTTGGATTGGCATAGAAGTAAGTAACTTGCCCACATTTGATGGTTTAAATCACTTAGAAAATTTCTTATTAGAATTTGAATAAATTGTAATAGTAAAATAGAGGTTGTTATCACTCGATGAGGCCTTGAAAGAAATTCCAGCGAGATGGTGGGGAACACACAAGAGGAACATTGCAGACTGGGTGCAATGTCACACTTTAATGACAATGCACTTTTTAGACCAAGTAGAAGGGTACGAAGTTATATACACAGGTCAAAGTTGTCCGAAAAAACATGTGCAAAGTTGTGAGGAAGCCTAAAGAAGAATTCCTCAAGAGTAGTGGGTGCATAAATTCATTAACACACTAGACACAATGCCTATCAATTGGTATCTTCAAGCGGAACTGCACCTCACCACTGCAGATTGGTATGATATGAATCAAAAATTTGTAGCTACATTTTTATTTGAAAGTCAACACCCTATAGTAGATCAAGATTTACAAGTTGTGAGACATAAATTATTTGAGGAGGTACCTACCCTCCCTGTTGAGCAATAAGAGGATGAATGGACTGTGCCTCTTCAAAAATTGCAAGGTTGTTACAATATCAA
This sequence comes from Picea sitchensis, assembly GCA_010110895.2. NCBI lineage: Eukaryota > Viridiplantae > Streptophyta > Pinopsida > Pinales > Pinaceae > Picea > Picea sitchensis. The sequence goes on along the minus strand of SNQJ01S0032445.1, from coordinate 138,968 downwards.
TGTTGATGAAGATGATGATCCTAGGAATGTGAACATCGCAGAAACAAAAATACATAGAGACTTAGAAGGACCAGGAGTCAAACTACCTTTTGCTGGAAAACCAATCAAAATTAAGAAAGTTAATATTGGAACAAAACAAGCACCTAAGCTAGCAAACGTTGGATACTATTGGGATGATGCCACTATTGAAAAGATCATATAATTACTGCATGAATACCAGGACTTGTTTCCAACCAAGTTCACTGATATGAAGGGAATAAAAGGGCCCATGGGAGAAATGAATATCCCATTGAAACCAGATGAAAGACCAGTCAAGAAGAGACCCTACAGATTGAATCCCAAATATAAGGATAAATTCAAGATTGAATTAGACAGAATGTTGGAAGGAGGAATCATAGAACCTGTTGAAGAATCATAATTGATTAGTCCTATGGTGGTTCAAGATAATAAAATAGGAGATATTTATTGCAGGATTTGCAGTGTGAACATAGACGACTGGGATTTGAGAGTACCAACAATGTTATGGGCCTATAGAATCACTTGCAAGAAGCTGATGATGCAGACTCCCTTTAATTTTTGTTATGGCCTAGAAGCAGTAGTACCTATGGAATACCTAGTTCTTAGTCTAAGAATTGCATCCTTTAAATATATGGATGATACTGGCACTGTTCAAGAGAGGCTTGCACAATTGGTCTAATTGAAGGAAGACAAATTTATTGCAGGATTCCATCAACAAATATAGAAGGAAAAAGAAAAGGCTTACCATGACTGACACATCAAGAAGAAATCATTTAAGCAAGGAGATATTGTATTGGTATATGACAACAAGTTCATGAAGCATCCAGGGAAGTTCAGAACACATTGGCTTGGGACATATGATATTTCTTATGTTACAGAAGGAGGAGTTGCATAGTTGAATAATTTGAATGGAGAATGGAAGGACGGTTTGGTGCATGGGAGTCAGTTGAAATTATACTATGACAACCAACTGCCTCGCAACTCTCATTAAAGGAAGAAGGAGAAGGGTCTAGCTACCAAGTGCAATTGAAAATGGGTAGCAGACACAAAAAATACAGTCTGCACATAGGGGGGAAGGATAGAGAAGAAAGAACAGGCTACTCCACACAGTCTGAAGTTGAAGTGAAATAGAAGGTTCAGACCTACAGTGCCTCAGGATGAGTCATAGGTGAGTGTTGGGGGCCTTTTGGCCCTTGGTTACGAAGTAATAAAGAAAGCGAGGAAAAAGGAAAGGAAAAGACGAAGTGCGAAATGCGTGGAAGACACATCGACTGAGATTGGGTCGAAGTGGTCAAAGAAGTAGAAAAGAAGGAGATAAGTAAGGGAAGACGAGTTGTTGGATGAGAAGATTGAGGAGAATAGATCAACACGCATCATGCATTGTGGAAAACTCAACAAGCGGAAAAATCCACCAAGGAATGCTTTGGAGAACTTCGGGGGAAGGAAGGAAAGATAGGCTGGTGAAGCCCATAAAATGTGGGTCAAGTTGACCTAGGGTTTTAGACACCTAGGGTTCTGGTATTTAGGGTTTTGAAACCTAGGTTTTGACCTAAGGTTGTCAATGAGTCATTGTAATGTATAAATAAAAACCTAGATGAGGGAAGAGGGGTTCGTTGTTCGTTCAGAGTTGTTTTTGTTACGAATAAGTGATAATTGTTGAGAGAGAGAGAAGTGTTGTGTGTGAGAGCCTTCTGATATTGTAAGATCTTCATCTGGGTGTGCAGATCAACCCTACAGTTGGGTGCGCAGGGAGGGGAGAGAAGAAGAGAAAGAGAGAAAGATATTCAAGCTAAGAGTGTAGATAAAACTATATGTTTTCATATAATATCAAGAAACACAGTTCTGTGGACGTAGCCCCAGGGAGAGGGTGAACCACATATATCTTGTTGTTTTGTGTGATTGATGTTGTGTTATTTTACCTTATGTTACTCTGTTACTGTATTATTGTGTTAGATATGACATATTGTTGCACAAAGTACGTTTATGTTGGATAAGAATAGCTAGATCTATGTGTATTGTTGCCTCTAGTCTAAACATATATCATTACACTAAGCATAAATCATATGAATAACACAAAAACCATAAAGCACAAAGAAACCATAATGCAAGATATATGTGGTTCACCCCAGTGTGGGGATACGTTCACCAACTCTTTGTCTTCTTTATTATATTCCTTCAATATCCTTACATGCAGAGAGCATCAAAACCCTACTTTGCATAGGACAGGAGATATGCACGCACCTCGCCATATACTCCTTCCCTGGGTTAGGTCACAACACACAACCTTCTTACATAGTCTTCACATAAAGCCTCTTACAACCACTTGCACTTAGCTCTACAAATCTTAACATACAGTATGCACAAAGGCTCTGGATCCGCACTAAGCCAATCTTACTAGGTCTAGTTACTAGTCACTAGTCACACTTCTTACATCATGTATGTTAGCGTTGGAAGTCAAATTTGGATTACTTCAGCCTGTATGCCATAGTGAACAATTTAGAGGAGGTCTAATGGATGTAGACTCAGGATTATAGCGTTTTAAATCAGAAAAAATGGACTGGTATGCACATATAAGTGAGGTCTTGATCTAACTTAAGCCAGTAAGTTTGTATAGTGGTGAATAGGTTGGAGAATCATGAGGAAAGTGTGAAGGTATTTTATGGACATCCAGTCTTCCAGTAGTATATGGGAGAAAAGTTTCAGATGAAATATCCTCTTAGATCTGAGAACTTTAGGAAACTGAAAACATTGTAACAACAAATATAGTCAAACCTACACTACAATATAGTCACAACACCTAAATGGATCATCCATGACTGAGCTTTCAGAATCAGAAGCAAAAAGAGATGAAAGGAGAAGTTGGTGGCCATAACTAGAGAAACAGAGGCCTCATCAAAACATTACAATCGGGAGCGTAGCTCTACCAATGACCCTAACTAAATGGAAAAAATGCCTAAAAATACTTGGAACTAGCTCCGACTGCTAAAGGTGCAATCATGTCATGAGTTTAAGTCTTTGCATCGGTAAGTTTATTTGTTAGGATGCGTATGCATATGTTGGTTAGACTACCCATTCAGTCTTCTATCAGACACGATCTCTGTCAAATGAAGCTGACAGTCTGCTTCTGTAATTTGTCCCCTAATGGCCTTCTATTTAAGGAAGGAGACAATGTCTCACCCACCTTCCTTATTTACATTAACTTATGCATCGGGATCTGAGAGGCCCAATTCATCTCTTCACCTGAAGGACGTAGTGGCACCTTTTTATTGTTTGAGATTTGTTGGACTGCCTACGGGGAAGTCATGTGGGTGAACATGGACGAGGATCCGACAGGGAAGAAGATGTGATCAACGTGCAGGCGATACGAGAGGTGGCCATATGGATAGACGTGGTAGGTGGAAGGTGATTGAGAAGGTGTGAGTGGCAGAAATGTGGGTGCTAAGGTGTGATAGGGTGAAGGTGAAGTGGAATGAGGTGATGATGTCAGAATAGGGGAAAGGGCATGGTAGTAAGCATGATGGGGACCATCTACCTAGGTGGAGGTGAGCGGCATAACACCTGGAAGGAGATGACAGGCAGGAGTGATAAGGGGACATGACTTGAAGGTGAATGGAGGACAGATGTGCCATGATGAGACGAGGAGGGAGAGTGAGAGATGTGATGGGTGGAGGAGAAAGAAGGAGTGGAGGCTAGATGGAGGATAGAGCGAGGGCGGTAAGAAAAGTATGGTAAGACATCTACTCGAGGGGGGGAAGGTGGTAAGAGGTTTTGAGAAGTGGGGGGAGGGGCCCGATTTAACGAGGAAAATCCACGATAGTGGGGGCCCCGCACCTCAAAACTGCCAACTCAGACCCCCTCCCTTCCACTAAAGGTAGAATGACCGGGGGGGGGGTCTGATACAGACTATGCACTGTAGATATGAGTGCACATATCTTGGCCACTCATATCTATGAGCTACTTAACGAGCCGCGCCTTAGCACACAAAACTTAGGATAAGTGGGTTTTATCTCACTTCTTGCCATTTTTTCGCCAAAGGGTCCACTTCTTAGGAAAATACCCCCTTTACAAAAAAATGTTATAACAATGTAGATATCTATTTATAAATTCCAAAAAGACCAAAACATGGGTAAAACCCATGGGTCGACATCCCATACCCGTTGCATAAACCCAAAACCCAAAAATCTCTATAAAGGGGGCGATATCCCGCGATCTTTGCTTCAACTTGCGCTCCACCTTCGACTATCCTGTCGAATTCCCAAAAGAGGTCAAACATGACCAAATATCTCCAAAACTTGGTCAAGGGCCAACACTTCATCTGCTTCACAGGTGTTTCCGAAAGGGCCAATAGTTAGGGCTTGTTGGTGCATTGTTAGAGATGAACCCTGGGTCTGCCCCTGTGCCAACGAGGACCCCAAAATATAGCTCTAGGGATGAGCTAGGCTTAGGTGGGAAAAAATATGAATTGCAACAGCCCGATATTGGTACATCAACAACTGATCACCAAGTAAGTATGGATCTTGTCACTGACTATTCAATTTTGGCCGATATCTCACCATTCGATGAACAACAAATGAAGGTTGAGCCATTAGAACATATGGAAGACGTATAAGAACTAGTTCTAGAGAAAATACATACAACAGGAAGCTTGGGAAACACTCTGACCTAGGGAGAATAAAAAATACCTAAGCCCATTGATGAGGTCTCTGATATACAGACAATCTCTTATGAAAGGAAGAGGATAGCTATCATGAGGACGACCACCAAGAAAATAAGACTCATGTTGCATAGCTCGATTCTCATCATCGCGGAGGAGAAGTTGATCAACACAGATCACATGAAGAGATTTGAGCTCATCAATGTAGGGATGGCTATCACTGATGCCACGTTGGATTGAGAAAAGTGAGATGAAAAGGAATTGGTCACTGCATTGAAGGAGCTAGACCATCTGCATCACTTGGAAAAATATTACCAAGACTCAATGAAAACCACAATTGTTCTGAGGAGTGAGTTCAAAGATGCATATGAAAATTTCACAAGCGAAAGACATATTTTCACTGCATGTGTAGCCGATTATAAAAAAGATACCCTTATGTCATTGGCAACATGCAAGGACGTGGAGAGATGGTATGAAAAGTCATACCAAGCTGTAGAATGAATTGACTACATCAACATAGTGTGAAAGGGATGATATGCATAGGAGCATGGAGTTCTAGTGATGATGGATAGAAACATCTCCTCGATCAGGAAAGTAGTCGAATATTTGGTAAGTATGTCCCAAGAATCTCAACGAGAAATACATAAGAGGTGGGCCTTGTGTGAAAGAAGTTGGGAAAATATCAAATGGGAGATAAAAGACAGTGGCATCCTAGAGTTCAGCTCACCCAAAGAATTTGTTCACTTGCATCACATAGTCAAACCACATGCAAAACTAGACTCATCATGGGCATTGGAGATCGCACAGGTGGCAAGCATGACACTGGGTCAAATACATAGGTTTATGGAACATCCGATCAAGGCTCATGCAGTTTTGCAGCGTTTAAGTGCCAAAGTCATCAAATACAGAGAATAGGCAGTAGAAGTGAAGGAAACCCTTTCAACCCCAATGGACCAACACATATTCCATATGCTAACACGTGCGAGGATCTCTTCATCAAGCTATCAGAATACAAGAAGAATCATCCACCCTATTAGAACCACGAGATGATTTCCAGAGAAAAAAGAGATCAAACGCCATGTGGAAATCTTTTGTTTTACTTAACACAAACTTGTAGAAACTATTTTTGGTTAGTGATTCTTTATAAATAAGGGGATTGACCTTTTAGAAAAGGTCAATGGGTTTTGGAAAGAGACCCTTTTTTATAATTGTAAAGAACTATTTCTGAGCAACCTTAATTGAGAAGTTCTGTTTAGAACCAAAGACACAATTTTGTTTTTCTTTATCAAAGGCATTATGTGATTGGATTGAGGAGGAACTACTTCCAACTTTTATTTTAGTAGTTGATGTTGTAACGAGTAAGAGTTTCTGAATTTATTGATAAGCTATCTATTTCAATTTTTTAGTAGTTCTTTTGTTCTTAATGATGAAAAGAAAATCGCTGTGTTAATGTTTGATTGATGGTAGATCTATGGAAACTATTTTTCTTGCACTCATCTTATTGCATGCATATTTTATTTCAATAATTGTATCTCAGTCACTGTTGAAATACCAACAAGTTAATTTTTTATTACTAGACTTGGAATAGGTGTGAATATTGTTTTCTGCATGCTAGAGCACAAGGGTTATCCTAGTATCAACCTTCTTCAGTAGTTAAGAATCCCTTCTATCAGTTGGTTTATACCATCACACCTTACTTTATCAAACTCATCTAATAAAAGGAAAAGACAAAAAAGAGAACGTTTAATATGAAGGAGGAACTTTCACAGAAAGATATCTTATCAATCACTAAGTAAATCCCATTGATAAATTAGCTAGATCGAAAGATCTGGAGAAACATTCCAACCATCAAATGCCGCAGAGTCTAATTGGGTCTCTAAGGTGGGTTTGGTTCCTACTAGTGAGTTAAAGAGATCTTGGACCCCTCAACAAAATTGGCACTAGAAGGATGACTTGAATGAATGAATGGATAACAATATCTCTGATAATACATTTCGCATAGCTTACAGATTCACAACATCCCACATTCATGGCTAGTCATTCTCAAGACAACCCACACACATAGAGTACTCCCAAAATGAGTAACTCACACCAACACAAGGAAGAAAACCTATTCCCTGAAATACCTTACGCTCTTCCCCATGAAGAGTTGAACCAATTCAAGAGAATCATAAGAGCTTACGCTCGACAAATTGGATCGTTACCCTTAGCCCCATTAATTCCTCATAGAAAACAAGAAAAACAATAGTCGATACCTCGGACCAGGTTTTTGTTCACACAGTAGAAGACCTGATAGATTTTTACCTCACTGATATTGAAAAAACCCTTAATATGATACCAAAAACACCAGCTGGTAACTACTCTAAGCCTAACAATTTTGAATCTGACAAGGAAGGGTTTAACTCAGATCGCTCAATTTTAGAATTGGACGACATGGAGGATAATAATGATAATAATGAAGAAAGGGGAAATACACCTCCAAATAATAAACCTTGGTTCACCAGGGATGCTCTGGAAATCCTAGGACAGGTACATAACCTCCCTCGACATGCAGAAAAATTACTTCCCAAGTTTGATATTGAAACATACAGATTGCCCGAGGACCATATTAAAAATTAAAAAAATGATACTAGCTATAATATTGATGAACATATAACATGAGGATTTAATGTGTAGGATTTTTCCTTATACCTTTGAGAATTCAGCCTTGACTTGGTATTTTAAATTGCCTGTGGGGTCCATAACTAGTTGGACAAAGTTTCAAAAGGATTTCTTTGACAAATTTTTAGAAGAAACCACCACAAAAGCTTTGATGGTTGAAATATTCTCCACCACCATGAGTTCAAAAGAGAGGGTTAAAGACTTCAATCAATGGTTTACCACTACCCTGAACAAATTTCAACCTGAAGCTAAACCTACTCAAGAGTTGCAAATGGAGGTATATGTTAATTCTCTCCTTGCATCTATTTCAATGTTTGTGAAAAGGGCTTCCAAACATAGATGAAAATTTAGAGGAAGATAAAATGATTGAATTCCAAATGAAGGGATGCAAAGAGGGCCAGGTCTCACTAGTTAAGAAGGAAGTTCAATCTCCACCTAGGAGAGGACATTTTTTGATTAGACCCCTTGGAAAACAAATAGAACAAGGTCCTAAAAAGGGAAGTGGGGACATAGAATACTTACAACGGGTGATAAATAAACTTTCGATTGAAATCATAGACACAAAAAGAGGTTTTGGGGAAGGAAACCAAGTTAAAAGGCCCTAGAAACCATTTTTAAAAAGAAACCCACCTTTCAAAGTGATTGAACCTCCCCCAATCAACTTGAACATTGAATTGGGTAATGTAGCATTCGACTCTTTTTACACATGCCATCAAGAGAAACATTATGAAATACACTGTCCCCAATGGGTGCACGCTATGAATTTAATGGCCAATCGGTTCCTAGACGAAGTTTCTCTTACTAAGAAATCAATGTGCTCAGCGGTGAACATTGTTGATCAGGAGGAAGTTGAGCCGCTGGAAGAAACAACCATGTTGTTGTGGAATCCTGATTGTCGATGCCTCTCAATGATGTATTTGAATTTTAGGAACCACCCACTAAGGTTTTGGCAGTGCAAACATGAATTAAGGTTCAATTGGTCTCAAATGACCTTATTGTAAAGACCCCTATCGTTACGACTACATGCGACGTAAAGCAAGTGTGATTTTTTTTGGTCTTAATTAGGTAGGAAATCAATGAAAACAATTAATCAACACAACTTGACAATGAACACAACTGACGCAATCATGAAAAAGAAAACAACGACCTAGCATACTAGTACACCATTCAACTGGATGAAAACATGTGATAATCAAAAGATGGATAAAAATGGCTACCCGCCCGACACAAGCAAGACAACGCCTACAAGCTAAAGGACAACAAAAACACCTCGACACAATGAATTCAATGACCATTAACTAGAAACCTCTACATCATGCAAAACCAAACACATTAAGGCATTAAAGAACCAAGTACCAACATCAATTACAATGAACAATAGTCCCACATCGAGAAGCACAAAACTCCGCCTAGGTTATCATTCATATCTATCCATCAACTCGCACAATGATCCCCTCATTAGGAATCATGATGTCACAAGGTGATAGGATTGACAATAACCATGGAACAACATAACATATATAGGCCTTTTACCCAAGCTAAATCCCTCCTACTAGGAGACCGAGTTATCTTTCAATAAACACACGAAGACTATACCCAAGCACCCAATCGACAAGTCAACAAGATGCAAGGAAAATATCACTACCATAACAATCATACATCCCATTAAATTCCTGGCGTAACAAATTCTATTGCAAACATACATCAATTAAAGGACGTGATTAGACATCTATGCAATATTCCCTCAAGATTCCATCCTATTATAACATTAAATTAAAATCCTCTCTTATGTTTTTCAAGCCATTTATTAATTAATTAAGATTTTATTAACATAAAAGTATTACTATAGTTGTCAATCAATAACATATAATTCCTTGTAGAATCCTAATTTAATCTTTCAACCCTATCATTACCCTTCCTAAACATGCATGCCTTAGATTAATATAATTGACATATCCACACTCTTATGCATAAGATAATGAGAAACTTGGGAATGCATGATCCTAAAATGCCTTATCAATATTAAACCACATTAATTGAAATCTATAATAGTCATGCATATAAATACTCCATTTAATTCATGCCAGTTCCTTGTATTCTATAAACTCCTTTAATTCCCTTTTTGGTATCAACAATTATACCACTGCCTAACATTATTATCATTGTTCGTTAATGTTCGTTGTCAACAATCCACACTGCTTCCTATCAATAAATCTATGTCTAACAATGATAACGCAGTCTAATTGTAAAATCTCTGTCATTATTATATAACTGAGTTAAATATATGATAATATATTATATCGTTGAGTTAAATATATGATAATGCTATCATTTAAATATATGAAATCGCAGAGTTAAATATATGATATTGTTGTCATTTAAATATATGAAATCATAGAGTTAAATAAATGATATTGTTGTCATTTAAATATATGAAATCATAGAGTTAAATAAATCACTTTTCAATGCCATTCAAATCAAATGCAATTCAAATGAAATCAATTCGCAGTGGTAAATAAATCACTATTCATTGCCATTCAAATTAAATTCTATTCAAATGTAATCAATTCGCAGTGGTAAAATAAATCACTATTCAATGCCATACAAATCAAATCGTAGTGGTAAGGGTTGACTTAATTCGCTGTGTCAAAGCTGGGTAAATTGCCCAAAAATCGTGGTGAAAATTTAGTGTAATATGCCAAGTAAGTCATGGTTCAACAATGACAATCGTTGTCAACAATTCATTAAAAACAAAGGTATATCAACAATGAAAATTGTTGGTAAATCATGGTTCATTAAAAATGCAGGTAAATTGTGGTTCATTAAAAATCTGGGTAAATCGTGGTTCATTAAAAATGCAGGTAAATCATGGTTCATTAAAAATCTGGGTAAAACGTGGTTTATTAAAAATGCAGGTAAATCGTGGTTCATTAAAAATCTAGGTAAATCATGGTTCATTAAAAACATAGGTAAATCGTGGTTCATTAAAAACGCGGGTATATTATAAGAAACAATGCATAGATTCTACCATTCCAAAACATTGGGAATTATAAAAAAACGCAGATATTTTTCCCACTCAAAACACTAGGGTTTATTGTTCAACACACATAGATTATCATTTATTAATGAATCAATAAAGAATGCATAGATACTCATTCACAAGAAGGCGCAAGTATTAGAGACTAATCATAAGAGAAAAATACAGATATAAGTAAGGGATAGATAGCTGGTCGAAAAAATTATCCTTCACTTATTATCCATGCACAGGAAATAAGGCCATTTAAATGTCAATCTCAAACACCAGAGTGAAGACAGTCAATTAGGCTCCTGGTCAACTGCTCAGGCACAAACTAATAAATTAAGGATAAGGGAAAAAAGATAAAACACAATTTTTCTTTGTATTAAATAAATAAATAAAAAGAGAAGTCAATGCAATCAGAGTTTGGGTTCTCCATGGGAAATCAACTCAAAATACAGTGAGCATAAGGTTGGGATGACTTTAATTTCTCTGATCATAAAACATTGGGCTCATCAAGACAATTTGCTGAAAGATAAAAATTAAATCTTTGGATAGTGTTACGTTGATTAAACATAAACTTTAACACAATATAAGTACATTACTGAAGGCGCATAAAAAAATTTAAACTACCATTCAATACCAATATACACATCCATACCGTAGCCAAATGTGAAAGCTCCGAGTCATTTTCCCATGCACGCTCCATCCAACTCCCGCTTGTCGACCGTTGTGACCTCACCGGTACCTCCCAGCCAAAGCTAGGGGTACTCTTCTTCCCCCTGAGCCACCTGAGCCACAAAGGGGCCATGCACACAATACTAGAGAATTCTTGCACCTAAATCGCCTTGCAAGGTTGATCCACCACTCGTTACCTGAGCTGGGTATCCCCACTCCCATAAGAGAAATTTCAGTCAAGATAAAATTTCAGCAGCGTAACGTTACACAAAAATATGAGAGATCCATACTCCTCCTCCTCCTCCATCATTTTTATAGAGTTTTTCAGTAATAAGTTTCCCAAATGTTCATTAAATTCCTTTTTCATTTAATTAATTTTAAAAAACCTCCCCCATACACATGTCGCTCGATCCCCTAGTTGCACCCAAAAATCAATTTTATTAATTAATTAAATATTCTTATTTTCCTCACCCACCTAAAAGAATTCCTAAAAACGCTCCTCGACGTTCCAATATTCCCTTAAAAATATTAAATGACTTACGCCTTACTTAATTCCTAGTTGAGTTCATAATTTGAAAGTTCCAAAGGAAAGATTCCTTACTAAGTTAGGCATTCAACTTTTTCCTTGTGTTTCCCCTTTTCTTTAAGTTTCCTATTTATTTTAAGTTTCCCCCTTTTTCCCTTTTAATTAAAAAAATCAATTTAGCAAGTGTAGATAAAACAACCATTTACCCTTTTTCCTTTTTAATTAAAATTTGAATTATCAAATGTAGATAAAAAAAACCATTACCCCTTTTTAAAAATTTAATCCTCCATTATAATTTTGACTTTAATAAATAAGTTCAAATTTCTTACCCCCTTCTTGTTACATGCTTATTTATTAATTTGTTTTGACCACGTGTTATACTTAGACCTAGGTTTTAATTTCACTAGGTTGGGTGACATTTTTATTAGGAAAAATTGCTTTTAAACCTTACTTATCACAACATTCATTTTAAGGTCGTCTAGGTCCTAAGGAGGCATAGTTTTCTAGGTACTAGGTTTATTCACTTACTAGTTAAAATCACGATGTGCCTTTAGGACACACTATGTTCTCTAAGGGCGCCACTTAAATATTTTGGTTTTATTTGCACGACATGCCCTTCAAGACACACTACGTGCTCCAAGGGTGCCACTTGGCTCTTTCTATTTTATTTGTGTGACATGCCCTTTAATACAAAGTATGTGCTCTAAGGGTTCCACTCGCCTCTTGACTAAATTTGGTAGACGTCAAACCCCTAGAATCAATACTCCACTAGGTAATATTGTGGGAGACTAAGAGCCTCTAAGGAATAAGGCCCCTACCTTATAGCACACCCCTTATAATCATCATGAGCAACTATCACAGTCTGCCATCATGACATCATGGGTATTCTTGAACTAGGTAATCGTTAACCTACAGTTCAAGCCAAGGAGGGAGTGTTAGTAGGATGTGGCAGGGTTGTTGCCACACCTCTCCCTCAATGTCTCTAGTTTTCATGCATGACCCCTCTACTCCAAATGTGATTCTAGTCGACAAGCTATCGTCAGCCTACATACATCAACAAATCACGTCAACAATAATAATAAATCATCATAACATCTAATCATATGTACATATGTCACATCAAAAAAATTCAAACCCTAACAATCCACTCCCTGAATTGATCTGGAGTCCAAGGGGTTTCATCAATGCCTCTACATCCTTGATGTCCAGAGTCCTACACACTCAGGAGAACCCAGTCAATAGCACCTGTCTATGTAAATACAAAAAAGTAACATATCATCAAATCCATAATATCTCATAATTACAATCAAAATGACCAATAGTATAATAACTCGGATCACTTGCAAGCAAGTGTCCTCAAAGAATAAGTTCACTCAGTGCGCGCAAGAGCAAGATGTTACATACAACCCCTCATGGTTTAAACTTCATCCAAAATTTTCATGGTATAGAAATGTCGAGATAAAGTGTATCATAGTATCATAAGTCTATCTATCAAACAATAATGGAAAATGTTGGCGCATATCATATGCATCGTCCCAAGTCACCGAGTGCCGACTATAGTTGTCCCATTCAAACTTGACCTAATCCACTGTTCAACGTCGTAGCTGTCGAATGTGATGGTCCAAGATGCGGATTGTCTCCTCCGTGAGCGCAACCTTGTCAGATACTTGCAAGGAACTCATGTCAATAACATGTGTAAGATCACTAATATAATGTCTCAAAAATGATACATGCAAAATATCGTGCATATGCCTCAAATAATCAAACAAGGCTAGTCGATAGGCCACGAGCCCCTTATTTTCCACAATCTCGAAAGGTCCCATGAACCTACGAGAGATTTTAGCACCCTTTCCAAACTTGATCTAACTCTTATGTGGTTTCACCCACAATAATACTTGATCACCAACTTTGCAACTACGGTCAAGACGATGCGCATTGACATAACTCTTCTGTCGATCCTGTGCTTCCTTGATCCTTTGTCTTATAGTTTACATTTTATATTCCATTTCTTGGATCGCTTCTGGTCCCACCAGGACCCTATCCTCAAGACAGTCCCAACTCAAAGGCGTCTGACACGATCGCCCGTAAATAAACTCGAAAGGAACCATGTTGGCCCTTGACCAAGTTTTGGGAGTTTCTTGGTCATGTTGACCTATTTTGGGACTTTGAAAGCCTGTTGAAGTACAAGCTCAAGATGAAGCGAAGATCACGTGATATAAGCCCATTTTGGATTCTTTTTGGGTTTTGGGGAATATGTAACGAGAATAGGATGTTAGCCCATGGGTTTACCCATGTTTAGGCCTATTTTGTATGTATAAATAGAAGGATAGGAAATGTAAGGAGTCGAATAATATATCTATGTGATGTAGGCTAAGTGCCAAGAATTGGATTTTTGTGATCAGGGCTTTATGCATTCTGTGTAAGACTTGCATATCTGAGTGAAAGTCCTTGTGCGAGACTATAGAAGGCTTAGTGTTGTAATGCAAGGGAGAAGGATATAGTGAGTTGTGAAGATCTTATATCCTATGCGAAGTAAGGGGTTTGATGGCTTTGTGCTTGTAACCGATTGACTGAAGACAATAAAGAAGATGAATTGGTGGACATAGCCCCAGGGTGGGGGTGAACCACGTAAACGTTGTGATGTATTTCTTTGTGATTATTTTAATGTGTTTATGCGCTTATTATGATTAGATAGATCTACTTATGCTTAGTGATAATGATGTATAAGAGAGATAGATCTTATCTACATGAATGTGATGAGTGCTTGATCTGATAGATCTGACCTAACTATTGATGCTAAGTGCTTAAATACAATACATTAGTGTGAATACTGTGAATCCCTGTTCTATCAGTGAAGTAGTTATTGATTGTATATTGAGGAACTGACGGTGATAAGTGTTTTATTAAGTATTAGAATCACATATATGTGTCCCAGCTAAGGTTGCATACACTTGAGTCTTGCAACCACCCCTGCCTCTACCTCAGGTGAGACTTCATCTGCTTCATAGGTGTCGCTGAAAGGGCCAGTAGTTAGGGATTTGTTGGTGTGTTGTTGTAGTGTTGAACCCTGGGTCTGCCCCTATGCCAATAGATGATTCCATTGCTGGGACTTGAAAATGTGATTGTTAGGAAGTGAGGAAGAAGATGATTTGTGCAAAAAGTTGACCTGAAATCCTTGTGCGAAGATATGTGCCCTAGTGCACAGTGTTATACTTGATCTATAAATATTTGTGCCGAAGAAAAGAGGTCAGAGATGAAATAAAGAAGCCCGATATGAATAAAGGAGGTCAGATCTGAAGAAAAGAAGAAGGATATGAATGCTTTGTTCTCTAAGAAAGGTAAAAGTGAAGACGTCTGATTAAAAGAGGTAAGATATGCAAGCTCTGTGCTCTAATAAAGGTAAGAATAGTTAAACGTTTTAGATCTGGAAGCTTTGTGCTCTGTAGAAGTAAGATAAGTGGAAAGTTTTGTTTCTAGAGTATGGATCTAGGTATGTTTAATAAAGTCTGTCCTAGTTTGAAAACTAGGGAATTAATATATAAAAGAAGGTTTGATATGAGTATATCTGATAAGAATAGTGAAAGATATGGTATACCTATGCATAGAAAGAATGTTTGGACTAACAAATGGATGCAGGATCCTAGAAATAATTTGTTGTAGGTTAGACACCATGATCCAAGTGCGCAATACCAGAAAAGTTGGGGATCATTTAAGAGAAAGAGAGGATTAACCCTCTGTTATAGTTGCAGAAGACCGAGACATCTTGATAAGGAATGCCCTGGTGGAAGACCTAGTTGTCTTTGTTGTAAGGCAATGGACCATGAAGTATTGGATTGTCCTAGAATGATTGCTAAGATTGAAAGAATGAATCTGAATCAAGAAAACCATAAGGTAGATCCAGAACTAGCAAAACCTCAGAAAGAATCCGAGAAAGTATTGCTACAAATGAAAGAAACCTTGAATGACCACCGACATGTTTGGTTATTAGAAATATTTAAAGGAAAAGAATGACTTGAAGCAATGATGGGAGACGTTGACATTTACTGTGTTCTAGATGAGGAAACACAGGTGAATATCATGACAGAGAGAACTTGGGAAGCTATAGGAAGGCCTTCTATGATTCCTTCACTAGGAGGACTAGGGTTATTCAGAGGAAACCTGGTAAACCTGTATGGAAGGATCACTCAGATACCTATGACTGACAATGGAACTTCGACAGAGGAAGATTTTGAGATTATTCAATTTATTGAGGACAATGCCCCATTTACCATGTTACTAGGGAAACTTTGTATTGAAGGATATCAAGCCAGAGGAAAAGAAGGGAAAGAAGTTTTGGAGCAAAAGAAACAAGAGTTAAAAGATTATATGACCAGAAGGATCACACAGTTGATTAAAGAACAAAAGAACAAATCAAAGCTATTTGACACTAGAAGCCCAGAAGTTGAAGTTATAAGAGCATTAGAGAACTCATAGAAGACTGAAGTACCTATCTCATATAAAGAAGAGGTATTACCCCTGAATCGTAGGAAAGAATCTCCAAGGCCCGTAGTGACTATGTCAAAAGAAGATAAGAACCAGAATGGAAAAAGGACTACCGGGACGAAGCTCACTGGAAATAAGGCTAGAAAGCTAAGTAAGAAGAGGGCTAAGATTGAAAAGTTACAGAAGGTTCTAGAGGGGAATTCACATATAGAAAAATTTCGGAATTGGAGCTTCGTCGGGATCTCAGAATAGCGACACATGGCACTTTGACATGGTGAAGAAATATAGCCGTTGGGAACAATATATCCATTCGACCCCCACTCCGAACGGGTCAAAAAGAATTTATCACTTGACACCAGACTATTGGACCACACCATAATGGATAGAACAAGAGTTAATGAGGCTTCATACCCGTTACAAGAAAACCGTTGACGAGTTTCCTACTTATCCCATGGCACCCTGCACGAAGAACACTATTGCTAACTAAGAATTTGAAGCCCACAGACTAAGAAAATTGTATATAGTGATCATTATGCTCTTGCTGTTTATTCTAGTACAATGTTTGAGATAATCGTGACCCCGATAAATTTTAATCCCAAGCACATATGTATGACGAGCTGACTGCAGTTGAAGAATCAGTAACAGAAGTTCTCCTCGACTTAATGACTGAAAGAGTCATGTCAGAGAGAGGATTATCTACAGGTGTACAAGCATCATCGACGAGAGGATTGTCAGCCTCTCTATCCACTACTCGAGCCGAACCATCCTGGCTAGTAGACAAAAAGTGAACTAAGAATAGGGATGATCTCACCAATTCTAAGTTAATACCAAGTATACTACCCACCTATCTACCCCCACTAAGAGGAACGATAAATTTTGATAGTGTACCCCGAGAATTTGAGTACACTTTGGTCACTGCGTACCTCCCAAAAGGGATACACAGAGTATGCGCAGACCAGGATAAGATCACAACGTTGAATTTTAGCAACTTCAACCTCGAAGACAGGAAGGTTTATAGTATGCTCACCCCCCATAAGTATCTGACTAGAATAAAAGGAAAGAATTCAAAGATAATTCCTCAATCATGGACCCATAACCTTGCGCAGTCCACACTGCTCAATGTCATGAATATCCCACACTTGAGAAGGCATCAAGAAGTGAACGCATGTGTCAAACTACTATTGTCTTGTTACCATGGCAAATACTTATGGTTAAACCATCGTATCATAGTGCACCCGATGTTGATCAATTAGCTCACAGGGATAAGCATGCAACGCCCTGAACCACATGAGTTCTACCCTGGAAAGACCACATATTGTGCTCTTGTGTAGAATATTAAAGACACCTACAAATATGTCGAGAAGGGCACACGAGGCTACAAGGTAGCTTCTATCCAGAGTAGCGCGGTGTACCTCACCTTCCAATTGATCGTAGGAAAGTTGATGTGAAATAATCGACCCACCCAAGTCACGGGATTTGTAGTCGACCTCACAGGGAAGTTCACAGAAGGAATTCAGATGAATTGGGTGCAGTACCTGGTAAACTAGTTGGAACTCGACTACAAGGAAGCGCAAGATCAAGGATACAAGTTCCACTTCAGCTAGATTCTCATATTGATCACTTTTGTCGTGTGGGAGATGCCGGAAGGTGCGACCTTCCTGGACATCGAGCTGTTTGAACCTCTGGCCATGAAGTTTAGTATAGTGTGGTACTTTAGTGACATGAACAAGTAATGGAAGTCAAATGTTGTGTTCCACACATATTGCAACCAGCTGAAGACAATTATCCAGTCTGATCCTTGTATAACCTCAAACACTCTCCACAGGTTCATACCCTTGATGAAATTCAACGCAGACCACCATTTCATCTATATCTCAACGCACATTGATGAGCATAAACAACAGTTGAAATCATACTACAAGTTGACAGAGGAGGATTTGGAAGAAATCACCAAGGAATGGTCGACAAAACTCCTCATCCCAGCAGACCCCACGGATATATATGATATTGACAGTCCCGAAGCAGTGCATGATACCCCTAGACCCAACAAGACAAAGAAGAATGAATACACCCAAGATATAGGCAGTACCTCTATGAAGATTGTTTCCATCTCAATAGAGCAAGGAGGAGATGGAAACGAGATAGATGGAGCATAAGATGAATAAAATAAAGGCGAGGTTACACCACCTAGAGACAAGGAGGACCCTTCAAAGAAAAGGATGTTTTCCCCACCGAAACCCTCATCCTGAAATAAAATGAAAGCCACCATGACCAAATTTGAGACTACCCTCACATCATATGACTTTGATTTTATCGTAGCAACCTTGAATGATGCTTCATTGGAGATAACAGAGAAGAAAGAAGCTAAGAAGGAGAAGTTGTTCCATCAAATTAAGGATGAGCTCCAAGGAGTGTAGTAGGCACTATAGTCCAGCTGCACAATTTCCACTACGCCTCTGTCATTGGAAACATCAGAACTAGGTGATGAGCCAACTCAACTACACTGCATCGTTGATACAGTTGAAGCTCTCCTTCAATGAGCTCAAGAAGAAACAACACAATCCACCCAGGCTTTAGAGGAAGTATAGAAAGAACTTGAGGAGAAACATAGTTCTATAGAACAGGAAAATCTTACTCTGCAAGCAAAATGGGATGAAGAAAAAACACACTTGCAACAAAGCAAGGAACCATTGCTCACAGAGAAACTTGAAGTTAAGGAAATGGTCAACAGATCACTTTTCTCTGTGACAGTTGTCGAAGTAAATACCAAAGAGCAAGTTCCACAATTGGTGGCACAACTTGAAGAGGTAATCCAACAACTCCAAAAGTGCATAGAACACTTGGAGCTCTGCACTGTGCTCGAGACCCCTCAAGATGTAAGAGACCTAAGGGAAGTAACTACCCACAATGAAGTTGACATATTAAAATCTCTTTCCTTGGAGTGAAATCAGCTGAGTAACTGTAGTGCTCAGACCTATGAAAACCTCATTGAGAAACCAGAGTTATAGGCACTGGAGTCACATCTCCAGGAAGAGAAGCAGCACACAGACACACTTCAGGCATAGCTAAAGGCCCTATCAGTCGTAGATAGAATGAAGAGGTATCACAAGCAATGTACCACCCAACAACAGATCCATATGATCCAAAGAAAAGTGATGGAAATAACTCAACAACTCCAATGAGTACAATATAAGGCATGCCTATTGTTTATAGAGGTCGAGAGCCAAGGAGAAGAGCTAGAACATGTCTTCATCACAATAGAACAATGCCTAGAAGGGCCAGTGAATGACTCAATGATCTAGGAGTTCACCGAAAAAGAGGCCACAACAAAGCAGCAAGTCGAAGCAGCTCGATCCAAGATCGAGGCATTTGAGGTAGAACTAGGTAGACCAGAATGACTCGAGACAAGTCACGGGTGAGTGTTGGGGGCATGTTGGCCCTTGACCAAGTTTTGGGAGTTTCTTGGTCATATTGACTTATTTTAGGACTTCGATAGCCTATCTAAGGATGAGTTCAAGACAAAGCGAAGATCTCGATATCTCAACCCACTTTTGGATCATTTTTGGGTTTTTGGGAATATGTAACAGGAATAGGATGTCGGCCCATGGGTTTACCCATGTTTAGGCCTATTTTGTATGTATAAATATAAGGATAGGAAATGTAAGAAGGAGTTGAGTAATATATCTATGTGATGTAGGCTAAGTGCCAAGATTTGGATCTGTGTGATCAGGGCTTTGTGCATTCTATGTAAGACTTGCAGAGCTGAGTGCAAGTCCTTTTGCGAGACTATAGAAGGATTAGTTCTGTATTGCAAGGAAGAAGGATCTAGCGAGTTGCACATATATTATTTCCTATGTGGAGTAAGGGTTTTGATGGATTTTTTCTTGTAACTAATTGACTGAAGACAATAAATAAGAAGAATTGGTGGGCGTAGCCCTAGGGTGGGGGTGGACCACGTAAATGCTGTGATGTCTTTCTTTGTGATTGTCTTAATGTGTTTATGTGATTTATGATGATTAGATAGATCTACTTATGCTTAGTGATAATGATGTATAAGAGTTCTATATCTGATCTATATGAATGTGCTGAGTGCTTGATCTGATAGATTTGACCTAACTATTGATGTTAAGTGCTTAAATACAATAGATTAGTGTGAATACTGTGAATCCATCTTCTATCAACGAAGTATTTATTGATTATATATTGAGGAAATGATGGTGATAAGTTATTTATTAAGTATTAGAATCGCATATCTGTGTCCTAGCTAAGTTTGCAGACACTTAAGTCTAGCAACCACCCCTGCCTCTACCTCAGTTGAGACTTCATTTGTTTCACAGGTGTCACCGAAAGGGCTGGTAGTTAGGGCTTTGTTGGTACGTTATTGTAGCGTTGAACTTTGGTTCTGCCCCTATGCCAACACACCATGTTAATGGTGCTTTGATAACTATTGTTATATTTGAATTCTACCAGTGGAAAGAATTCCTCCCAACTCTTCTGTTGGTCCATCACATACATATGCAACATATCCTCCAAGATTGTATTTGTTCGTTCGGTCTACCTGTCCATATCTGGGTGATACATGGTACTAAAGTTAAGTTGGGTTCCCAAGGCCTCTTAGAAACTAGTCCAAAATCATCAAATAAACATTGATCCTCGATCGGATATAATCCTCTTAGGAACACCATGCAGCCTCACAATAGCTTTGATGAAAACATGAGCTATGTCAGGTGCCTAATATGTCGTATACATAGGAATAAAATGAGCACTCTTCATTAGAGTGTCGACTATCAAAAAAATCAAGTTGTGTTTCCTTGCTGTCAATGGAAATCCAACAATAAAATATAGCGAAATGACCTCCCATTTCAATTCCAGAATTGTGTGTGGTTGTATTAATCCTGCCAGATGTCTATGTTCAGCTTTCACCTACTGACATTCTAGACATTTTTCCATGTAGTTGAATATGTTTGCCTTCATTCCTTTCCAGAAGAATAAGGGTTTAAGGTCTTCCCTCGTCTTCATGACTCCTGGGTGAGCCATGTACACTGCTCTGTGAGCCTAATTTAGGATCAAACTCCTCAACTCGTCATTGGGTGGTACGTAAATTTGACTTTTAAATCTCAATAATCCATCATTGCCCATAGTAAATCCTTCAAATTTTGGTACCATCATTGTGTTTTTTCCAATAAAATATTTGACCTCCTTGTACTAGTCATCGTCGTCCTATACAGTTACAATCTTTTCACGTAGATTCGTCTGGAGAGGCATCACCGGAAATATGTGTAGTCTTCAACTCAATGCATCTGTCACTCTGTTCATTATTTCCTTTATGTAAGTAATATTGAAATCATACATGCTAAGAAATTCCGACCAACATCGTTATCGCCCATTTAAGTTCTTTGTGTAAAGATGTGTTTGTAGTCCACATTGGTCTGTTTTTAGTTGACAATTTCATCCAAAAAGGTAGTGTCTCCAAACTCTCAAGGCATAAACAATGGCTAACAACTCAAAATCACGAGTTCCATAATTCTCCTCGTGTCGTCTCAACGTCTTGAGATGTAAGCAATCACTCAGTTGTCTTGCATCAACTCTCCACCTAAGCCTTGGATGCATCAGTGCATACCAAGAAGTCTGTGTTCATGTCAGGGACCTTTAGTATCGGTGATGTTGTCAACAACTCCTTGAGCCTCCAAAATGCCTCATCACATTTCTTGGTCCAAACACAATTCTTGTTCTTCTTCTACAATTCCGTAATCAGATTTTCTATCTTCGCAAAACCCTCGACGAACCGTCAATAGTATCTCGCAAAACCTATGAAGCTACACACTTCAGGGACATTCATCGGCACAGGCCATTCCATAACAACTTCGACCTTTGTGGGATCTGTGACGATACCTTTGTCGGAGATGACATGCCCTAAGTAGTGAATCTTCGATTGATAAAATGAGAATTTAGACAATTTTGTATACAATTTGTTCTCTCAAACACTGTAGTACCAAGCGCAAGTGTTCTTCATGCTCCTCCATCGTCTGAGAGTATATAAAAATATTGCCAATGAATACTTGGGTGAACTTTTCCAAGTATTCACGGAACACCCCTTTCATCAAACTCATAAATACCCCTGGGGTGTTCGTCAGTCCAAACGGTAAAACAATAAACTTGTAATGTCCAAACCTCGTCTTAAAGGTGGTCTTAGGGATTCCATTCTCCTTGATCTATAATGAGTGATACCCTGATCTCAAGTCTATATTTGAAAACACCATTGTACCATTCATCTTATCAAACAAATCATCTATCCTTGCCAATTGATATTGATTCTTGATCGTTGCCTTGTTAAATTGGCGGTTGTCAATGTAGAGTCTCCACGACCCATCCTTCTTTCGTATAAAATAATAGGCGCACCCCACAGTGACACACTAGGACGTATAAGTCCTAGGTCTGGAAACTCCTTCAGCTGTGTTTTCAACTCCTATAATTCTGAGGTCGGCATCCAATAAGGAATTATTTCTATCGGTTCAGTCCCTGGTTTTAGGTCTATTGTAAATTACAATTCCCTCTCAAGAGGTATCCTAGGTAACTTCTCAGGGAAGACATTCACAAAATCTCTCACCACCTAAAGGTGTTCTAGACCTTTCGCTACTCCCTTCTCGTTTAACGCAAGGATCACATAAAGCTTACATCTCTTGTGCATGCTCTTCTGTAGCTTTAAGGAAGAGATGAAACTCAGGGAAAATCCTTGGTTCTAACCTACAATCATGCATCTTTGTCCCTGATCATCAACCAAGCTCAACCATTTCATCTTATAGTTGAGTATCGCCTCATGCGATTCCAACCAGTCTATACTGATCATGACATCATAAGATCCTAAGTTCATGACGTATAGGTTGTCCTTGGTGAAAAACTCTCCCATTTTAAGGCTATAGCCCGTAAACTTCCCACCAACCTTCTATTTGGATCTCGAAGCCATTTCTACAAAGATAAACGCATCATGTTCAACTGCCTTTACCTTAATTCTTTTTAGCACTGCACCAAAAATGAAACTCTTTGAAGCACCTAGATCTATCGAAATACTAAGGGTATGTTTAGCGATGGTACATAACGTATTGAGAATAGTTGACTGGTGATATGACTGACGGTTATTCACCACTGCATGAATTCGATGGGCCTTGCCCAAATCTCCCACTGTAGTGGGTCTGGTTGATTCAGATGCTCTAGTCCTCTACACTATGGAGTCATGCTGGTAATGTTTCTCCCCACATGTCCAACACCCTTTATTTGGTCCAGTACTCTTGGTACCTGAAGTAGAAGATGATGACCCACTGGCTTGGAACCCTGGTCTATTCTGTTGAAAAGGCCTAAACTGTTGTTGTTGTGATTGACGTTGCTACGAGTATTGTGTTCCTCGGAAAGGAGTTCGCTGATGAGGTGTTGGTCACTGAGGTGTAGTGAAAGTGGATCCTCTCTGGAAGCCACGATATCTAGGTGAGGGTCTGGCTAGTTTCTAATGATGTTGCGCACCAAATGACACCTGCCCCGTTGGTATCGCTAGAGTCTTTCTCAGACCCCCATTGATATTTTCCTCTTCTGCTATGAGGGCCTTCTGAATGAAATAATGCAAGGTTTGAAGCATAATAATCCTAACCTTTGCACGAATGCTGAAATTAAGGGTAAACACAAACCTGTTGACCTTAAGTTTCTCAGTATTCATGTGTAGAGCATACCGAAGAAGCTCCATAAAATGGGCCTCGTACTCAGGCACTGTAAGGCCAKCTTGTCACAAGGTGTTTAACTCACTGAGATGAYGCTCAATGAATTCCTTTGATAGATACCTCTCTCAGAACCATTCCTCAAACAATTCCCATGATGCATCTTCGACGACCATGTTCAATCATGGAAGGAGTGTCTTCTGTCATAGAAGAAGACTCCCCTTTAGTTGAAAGACTACCCTATGGACCTTCATTTTGGAGTTTGTAATTGCAAAGCGTGAAGCACATTTCCTTTCTCTCCAGCCATGCCTCGATGGCTAATCTATCTGTGAAACTCGTAGACTTGAGAACTGATCCCTCTTGATTTCTCAGTGAATACTAATGGTACTGGGGGGGGGGTGCACTATGGACCCTCAGGGGTACATGAACCCTAGCCTCATCTCAATACAGATGGTGAATCAAGGCCTCTGACATTCCCTGGAAGGACCTTGTTAGACCATCATCATCCCTTATAGAAATTAAATCCAGCCCAAGGACTTGTTCTTCCCCTTGGGGGTTAGATTCCAAGGGTGCAGGCACTTATGGAGGCATCGCACCTCCTTCCCAGCACCACGTTGCAAACCTCTTTGGTGTCCTCTAATTGAGATCACTACATGGAGACGTTAAATTTTTAATTAGAGCTAGGTTATTACTCAAGGGTTTACTGCAGTGGAAAGCATGGTGATCCATAGTCATAGGGTTGAAATTTCTCTAATACCATATGTAAAGACCCCTCTCGTTATGACTACATGTGACGCAAAGCAAGTGCAATTTTTTTTTTGTCTTAAGGAGGTAGGCAATCAATGAAAACAATTAATCAACACAACTTGACAACGAACACAAATTACGCATTCAGGAAATAGACAACAATGACCCAACATACTATCACATCATGCAACTGGACAAAAACATGCGATAATCAAAAGACAGATAAAAATGGCTACCCGTTCGACACAAGAAAGACAATGCCTACAAGATAAAGGACAACATAAACAACCCGACACAACGACTTCGACGACCAGTGACTAGAAACCTCTATGACACACAAAACCAAATGCATCAAGGAATTACAGAACCAAGTACCAACATCAATTACAATGAACAATATGCCCACATCGGGAAGCGCAAGACTTAGGCAAGGTTATCATTCACATCTATCCATCAGGGCGCGCAATGATCCCCTCGTCAGGAATTATGTTGTCATAAGGCGATGGGCGTGACAGTAACCATGGTGAAACATAACATATCTAGGCCTTTAACCGAAGCTAAATCCCTCATGCTAGGAGACCGATTTATCTTTCAATAAACACACAAAGACTATACCCAAGCACCCAATCGACAAGTCAACAAGATTCAAGGGAAATCTGACTACTATAACAATCATACATCCCATTAAATTCYTGGCACAACAAATTCTATTGCAAACATACATCAATTAGAGGACGTGATTAGCCATCTATATAATATTCCCTCGAGATTCCATTCTATAATAACTTTAAATTAAAATCCTCTCTCTTGTTTTTCAAGCAATTTATTWATTAATTAAGATTTTATTAACATAAAAGTCTTACTACAATTGTCAATGACTAACATATAATTCCTTGTAGAAGCCTAATTTAATCTTTCAACCCTATCATTACCCTTCCCAAACATACATGCCTTAGATTAAGATAATTGAAATATCCACACTCTTATGCATAAGATAATGAGAAACTTGGGAATGCATGACCCTAAAATTCCTTATCAATATTAAACCACATTAATTGAAATCTAAAACAGTCACGGATATAAATACTCCATTTAATTCATC
This sequence comes from Picea sitchensis, assembly GCA_010110895.2. Classification (NCBI taxonomy): domain Eukaryota; kingdom Viridiplantae; phylum Streptophyta; class Pinopsida; order Pinales; family Pinaceae; genus Picea; species Picea sitchensis. The sequence continues at coordinate 113,381 of SNQJ01S0032445.1, read as the reverse complement.
CCAGTTCCTTGTATTCTATAAACTCCTTTAATTCCCTTTTTGGTATCAACAATTGTACCACAGTCTGACATTATTATTGTTGTCCGTTAATGTTCATTGTCAACAATCCACATTGTTGCCTATCAATAAATCTATGTCTAACAATGATAACGCAGTCTAACTGTAAAATCTTTGTATATTAAATATATTATATCATTGAGTTAAATATATGATAATGTTGTCATTTAAATATATGAAATCACAATGTTAAATATATGAAATTGTAGAGTTAAATAAATGATATTGTTGTCATTTAAATATACGAAATCACAAAATTAAATATATGATATTGTTGTCTTTTAAATATATGAAATCACAGAGTTAAATAAATCACTTTTCAATGCCATTCAAATGAAATCGATTCACAGTGGTAAATAAATTGCTATTCATTTCCATTCAAATTAAATGCTATTCAAATGTAATCAATTCGCAATGGTAAAATAAATCGTTATTAAATGCCATACAAATCAAATTCTATTCAAATGTAATCAAATCACAATGTTAAGGGTTGAGTAAATTCATTGTGTCAAAGATGGGTAAATCACCCAAAAATAGTGGTGAAAATTCAGTGTAATATGCCAAGTAAATACTGGTTCAAGAATGACAATCGTTGTCAACAATTCATTAAAAATGCAGGTATATCAACAATGAAAATCATTGGTAAATCATGATTCATTAAAAATTCAGGTAAATCATGGTTCATTAAAAATATGGGTAAATCATGGTTCATTAAAAATGAAGGTAAATCGTGTTTCATTAAAAAGATGGGTAAAACATGGTTCATTAAAAATGCAGGTAAATCATGGTTCATTAAAAATCTAGGTAAATCATGGTTCATTAAAAATGCAGGTAAATCATGGTTCAATAAAAATCTGGGTAAATCGTGGTTCATTAAAAATGCAAGTATATCATAAGAAAAAACAAAGAGATTCTACCATTCCAAAACGTTGGGAATTATAAAAAATGAAGATATTTTTCCCACTCAAAATGTTTGGGTTTATTGTTCAACACGCACAAATTATCATTCAGCAATGAATCAATAAAAAATGCAGAGATACTCATTCACAACAAGATGCAAGGATTATAGATTAATCATAAGAGAAAAACATATATATAATTAAGGGATAGATAGCTGGAAGAAAAAAATATCCTTCAATTATTATCCATGCACAGGAAAGGAGGGAATTTAAATCTTAGTCTTAAACATTGGAGTGAAGACAGTCGATTAGGATCGTGGATGACTTCTCAAGAACAAATTAATAACTTAAGGATAAGGGATAAAAGATAAAACACAAATTTTCTTTGTATTAAATCAATAAAAACAAATGCAGAGAAGTCATTGCAATCATAATTTGGGTTCGCCATGGGAAATCAACAAAAAATTCAGTGAACATAAGGTTGGTATGACTTTAAGTTCTCTGATCATAAAACGCTGGGCTCATCAAGACAATTTGTCGAAAGATAAAAATGAAATATTTGGAAAGTGTTATGTTGATTAAACATAAACTTTAACACAGTAGAGGTACATTACTGAAGGCGCAGAAAAAAATTTAAACTACAATTCAATACCAATATACACATGCATACCGTAGCCAGATGCGAAAGCTCCGAGTCATTGTCTCACGCGTGCTCCGTCCAGCTCCCGCTTGTTGACCGATGTGACCTCATCGATACCTCCCAGTCAAAACTAGGGGTACTCTTCTTCCCCCTGAACCCCTCGAGCCACAAAGGGGCCACGTACACAATACCAGCGAATGCTAGCACCTAGATCACCTCACAAGACTGAGCTACCACTCATTACCCGAGCTGGGTATCCCAACTGCCACAAGGGAAAGTTCAGTCAAGATAAAATTTCAGCAGCATAACGTTACAAAAAAAGATGAGCGATCCATACTCCTCCTCCTCCATCCTTTTTATAGAGTTTTTCAGTAATTAGTTTCCCAAATTATCTTTAAATTCCTTTTTCATTTAATTAATTTCAAAAAACCTTCCCCGTACACATGTCTTACGATCCCCTAGTTGCACCAGAAAATCAATTTTATTAATTAATTAAATATTCCTATTTCCCTCACTCACCTAAAAGCATTCCTAAAAACACTCCTCGGTGTCCCAATATTCCCTTACAAATCTTAAATGACTTATGCCTTAATTCCTAGTTGAGTTCATAATTAGAAAGTTCCAAAGGCAAGATTCCTCACTAAGTTAGACATTTAGTTTTTTCTTTACGTTTCCCCTTTTCTTTAAGTTTCCCTTTTCTTTAAGTTTCCTATTTATTTTAAGTTTCCCTCTTTTTCCTTTTTAACTAAAAAAATCAATTTAGCAAGTGTAGATAAAACAACCATTTGCCCTTTTTCCTTTTTATTTAAAATTTAAATTAGCAAATGTAGATAAAAACAACCATTACCCCTTTTTTAAAATTTAATCCTCCATTATAATTTTGACTTTAATAAATAAGTTTGAATTTCTTACCCCCATTCTTGTTACGTTTTTTTTTTTTTTTGACCACATGTTCTACTTAGACCTAGTTTTTAATTTCACTAGGCTGGGTGACATTTTTATTAGAATTTGTTTTTTAAACCTTACTTATCACATCATTCATTTTAAGGCCATCTAGGTCCTAAGGAGGCATAGTTTTCTAGGCACTAGGTTTATTCACTTACCAATTGAAATCGTGGTGTGCCCTTTAGGATGCACTACGTGCTTCAAGGGTGCCACTCACCTCTTTCTGTTTTGTTTGCGCGATGTGCCCTTCAAGACGCACTATGTGCTCCAAGGGTGCCACTCACCTCTTTCCATTTTGTTTGCGCGATGTTCCCTTCAAGACGTACTACATGCTCCAAGGGTGCCAGTCACCTCTTGACTGAATTTGGTAGACGTCAAACCCGTGGAGTCAATACTCCACCAGATGATCTTGTGGGAGACAAAGGGCCTCTAAGGAATAATTCCCTTGCCTTATTACGTGCCCCTTATAATCATCGTGAGCAAATTTCACAGTCTTCCCTCATGACATCGCGGGTCTTCTCGAACTAGGTAATCGTTAACCTACAGTTTGAGCCATGACAAGAGTGCTATTAGGCTGTGGAAGGGCTATGGCCACAACTCTCCCTCAATGTCCTTGGTTGTCCCACGTGACCCCTCTACTCCAAATGTGAGTCTGGTCAGAAAGTTATCTTCAACATGCATCCATCAACAAATCATGTCATCAATAATAATCAATCATCATAACATATAATAATATGTACATATGCCACATCAACAACATTCAAACCCTAAAACTCCACTCACTAACTCGATCCTCAATGTCCAAAGTCCTGCACACTCAAGAGAAACCACTCAATATCACTTGTCTATGTAAATACAACAAAATAACATATCATCGAATCCATAATATCTCATAATCACAATCAAAACGACCAATAGTATAATAACCCAAATCACTTGCAAGCGAGTGTCCTCAAAGAAAAAGTTCACTTAGTGTGTGCAAGAGAGGGATGTTACAATTATCACTGTCTAATATTCAAGGGGAAAACAAACAACCGATCACTCAAAAGCACCTTTTTCCTCCTAAATAAATCCTATAAACATACATACATGGGAGTCACCCAAGCTGGACTACAACATAGTAGAAGACTTAAATAGGTTGAAGGATAATGTGTCGGTCATGGATATGTGTAGAATTGCCCAACAAAAGGACTTCCTGCTACAAGATTTAAAGTCAATATAATCCCCTATAAGAAGCACTGACCTAGGTGAGGTCCCATATCCCACAAATATAAAGAACAAACCAAATGTAAATGCTTTCTCTGTAGACAAAAGAGGAAATCCTTTTGTCCCACCTTTCCTTTTAACATTTGAAGTCTTCAACAAAAACTTGCATAATTTTTTAGTCGATTCAGGGGAATCCTCCAATGTCATGCCATTATCAATATGCAAGAAATTGAATGCAATTCCGCTCAAAAGTGATAAACATGTTATACAACTAGACAAAACTCAAGTAAAATTTATTGGGGAACTTAAGGATGTGATGATCATAATGGCTACACATCGGAAATGTGTTCAAGTAATTGACATCATAGTAGTAGATATCCCAGAAGATTGTGGACTGCTACTTAGTCAAGATTGGTCCGAGAAAATGAATGGATACTTTAGCATGACCTGGGATCACCTTTGGTTTCCACTAAAGGGACATACCAACATGATTAGGATTGATAGGGAAATATATCTCAAACATATTGTTACCGATTTAGAAGCCTTCAATGAACCCTCATTGGTAGATTTCCTCATTCTAGGAAACTACTCCAGTGATTCTGATTTCAACAATTTTGCTCCTCTCTCGTCTGATGTACCTCACACTCAAAACTGTGAAATGAATTTTCAAGTGAATCTACTTACAGTTGCATGAGAAAGCATCTTGTGTCAAGAACCTTTGTTGGAAACAACAAACAAGCAATACGTAGATGACAAAATAACTAGGTCTGAAGAAGTTTCTAAATTTCATTAACAAATTTGGACGTTGTACTTTGATGGATCTAAATCACAAGAAGGGTTAGGAGAAGGATGTATCCTTGTTGACCCAAAGGGAAAATGAAATTTCCTATCTTGCAGAATAGAATTCGAACATTGTTGAGTATGAAGCTCTAGTTTAAAGACTGAAGAAATCCATCGACTTAAGCATTAAAGAACTGAAATTTTTTGGGGACTCTAAAATTATTGTTAGGCATGTGAAGAATACTATACATTGAAATTCACCCCACTTAAGGAATTACGAACAAGAGGTGCATAGACTTATAGAACGTTTTGAGGCCTTCAATATTATTGTTGTTCCCAAGACAAAGAATACTCTTGTTGATTCCCTATCCACTGCAACCTCAAGTTTATCCCCTTTAGAATACTATGAAGCCTCCAGGTTCACTGTGGAACTACTATAGAAACCATCAATACCCAACAATATTTCTAATTGGAAGGTTTTCAAAGGAGATGAACATATTGTAGATTTTCTAACCAATAAAGAGAATTTCAAAGATTTGGCTATTGATGATGAGGTATTCCAAGAGAAACTAGAAGAAACCAATTTCCACGAATAAAATATCGGAATATATCACTCTAATAATAAACCAAGGTTTCACACAATACCGAAAGGGGTAGCCAATTTGGAGAACCTTTTTTACCTGAAGGAAATATTTAAAGGGTCAAAGAGCACAAATATAGGGATTTCATGTCCCATATACGAGACTATAAACCTAGGAACCCCGGAAAACCCTAATAATATAAATCTTGGTAAAACAGTGTCTCAAGAAGATAAGAAAGATTATCTCAATATTTTAGAGAATATCAAGATGTCTTTTCTTGGACCTACCAAGAATTGAAAACCTATGACACCCACATTATCCAACACAATCCCATTAAAATGTGGATTAAAACCATTCCAACAAAGTCTTAGTAAGTACCATCCATCTCTGTAACCCTTGATGTATCAAGAGTAAAAGAAATTACTAGATGCTAAGATTATATTTTAGGTTAGACACTCTGGTTAGGTAGCAAATTTGGATCCTGTCAGGAAAAAGTCTGGGGAGATACGCCTGTGCGTAGATTTCAAAAACCTCAATAGAGAATCAGAAAATGATAACTACCCAGTCCCACCCATGGAACAGATCTTCTAAACCGTGTCTGGTTCTAAAATTTTCTCCCTTCTAGATGGTTTCTTAGGTTATAAGCAAGTTCTAGTTTCAGAGGAAGACCAATGGAAAACTACCTTTCGAACCAAGTGGGGAACTTTTGCTTATAAACTCATGCCATTTGGGTTGATTAATGTAGGGTAAACCTTCCAAAGGGCCATGGATGTATATTTTCGGGGATTTATTAACAAATGTATATTAGCATATTTAGACAATGTGATTGTGTATTCAAAGAATAGAGAAGATCACATCCAAAATCTAACCCAGATTTTCGAAAGGTGTAGGAAATATGGAATATCTTTAAACCCTAAGAAAATTATCTTTGGTCTCGAGGAAGGGAAACTAATAGGTCATATTATATCTCAATAAATAATTCATATAGATCCATAATGAATAAAGGCAATAGCTCATCTTCCCTTACCCCATAACAAAAAGGCTATGCAATCCTTCTTTGGGAAAATTAATTTTGTGAAAAAGTTCATGCTTGATTTCACTGAAATTGTCAAACACATACAAAAAATGATCTGTAAGGATGTATATTTTTATTGGGATGACGAGAAAAAATATTCTTTCATCAATATCGAGACTGCAATATCTCAAGCTTTGGTGTTGCAAAGTCCCGATTTTAGTAAGGATGTTTTCCTTTATACTTTCGCCTCCGACCAGTCCTTAGTTGCAGTATTGACCCATAAGGATGATGATAACAATTAGGCACCGATATTATTTATGAGCACTAATATCCAAGGATCCTAATTGAACTACCAAGATATTGACAAATATGCTTATGTGGTGTACAAAACAGTAAAACATTTGAGATCTTACATCCTAAAAAATCATACCAAAGTCATTGTGCCTCATCCCATAGTTCGATCCCTTTTCACTCAAGAGGATATGGGGGGGGGAGAAGGGGAAATCATATGGAAGTTTTCTAGGAATTTGATCTATATATAAAACCTTCCAAATTAGTAAAGGGACAAGGATTGTGTAAACTGGCTGCAGAATCCCAAGATCAAATAAATTAAGACCCCGGGTGGGAGGATGAATTAACATTATGGTGTAGTGAAGATTTATACATTCCCACAGGGAAAGATGTATGGAAAATTTATTTACTTCCTGCATCATGGTACTTTCCCATAAAATGTAATCCCTAAGGAAAGGAGAGTTCTCAGGTTGAAATCCACGCAATATCGCCTTGTAAATTCAGTACTTTTCCACGTAAATTATGATTTAGTACTCTTGAGATGTCTCAAACATGAATATGACGAAAAGGTTATGAGGGAGCTCAATGATGGTCCTGCAGGTGGACACTTTGCAGGAAATAACACAACTCACAAAATATTAAGAGTCGATTATTACTGGCCTACTCTATTTAGAGACTCATACATACGCTAGGAATTGTAAATCTTGTCAAATGAGCGATGGTAGAGAAAAGAGAGCAACCGTCCCAATCCATGCAATGACCATATCTAGAACATTTGAGCAATGGGAATTATATTTCATAGGGGAGATTACCCTGAGTTCTTCAAAACAACATAAATACATATTGAATGCTACATACTATTTTACGAAAATGGGTAGAGGCCATCCCTCTGACTCACGTGAATGAAAAGGTTGTAATCCAATTCATAGAACAACAGTTGATCATAAGATTTGGGATTCCTTTTGTTCTCATTTTTGAAAATGTTTCTTACTTCTCTTCTACTCTATTAATAGATTTCTCTCTAGACAAAGGAATCATAACAAGATACTCAACAAACTACTATCCATAAGGAAATAGGGTGGCATAATCAACTAATAAGAATCTAGTGAGGATCTTGAAGAAAATAGTCACAAACAATCAAAGGAATTGGCATAGCTCACTTCATAATGCCTTATGGGAAGAAAGAGTAACACCCAAGGAAGCTATAGGAAAATCTCCATAATTTCTAGTATACAGACAAGAAGCCATTCTCCCAAATGGATCATATTGTTGAAGGAAAATCTCCCTGCGGACAGGTAGATCTCCTCTTGAGAGATAGACTCTTAACTCTTAAGACATAAGACGCTTAACGTGGACACTGACTTCCTTTCAGATCTATACAAACTAATGTATGAGGAGGAAGGAGAAAAGAATTACCCTTTTACCAACGTTTGTCCCTGCACGCTCCGAGTTGAGCTCCGATCTTTCGCTCCTCGATGAGCTTTGTAGACAAACAATAGTACAACCACTTCCTACTCTATTGATATTAGCTTGAAATAGACCTATCTATCAGAGACAAGTTCATGTGATATTAAACTCAAACTAGAAAGAAACAGGCCAAGCATGTCATATTAATGAGAACCATGACAGAAGTAACTTACAATTGTAGATGTGAATGCGACAGCTTCGTCAAGTCCTCTTTGTCTAACCCTTGCTCAAACGATCCACGATCCGGATGGAAACAACTTTACTGATTACTTTCCTCCAGTTCACTGTGTGTTTCCTATGAGATCATAGGTTTCATGCTTCCA
>SNQJ01S0032445.1:79556-103528 GCA_010110895.2 Picea sitchensis | reverse complement strand
AAATGTGTAGGTTTAGGGTAGACTGATTTCAAATTCATTTTATTTATGTATTTTCTTGTGCTTGGTATTTTCTTGTAATAAAGTTGTTTTTTGTAAAACATTGGTCGACCTTAATAAATATGGTGTAGCAAAATATGCTCCTAACTGATGCTTACGTGAAACAATGGAAACACTGGGCAAGTACTAATTTCTTCAAGAAGATCTATATCCTGTATTTGTAAAAATAACGACCTTGGTGAGTGATGAAGTGTCCTCCTGGTGGTCTGGTAAATNATGTGTAGGTTTAGGGTAGACTGATTTCAGATTCATTTTATTTATGTATTTTCTTGTGCTTGGTATTTTCTTGTAATAAAGTTGTTTTTTGTAAAACATTGGTCGACCTTAATAAATATGGTGTAGAAAAATATGCTCCTAACTGATGCTTACGTGAAACAATGGAAACACTGGGCAAGTACTAATTTCTTCAAGAAGATCTATATCCTGTATTTGTAAAAATAACGACCTTGGTGAGTGATGAAGTGTCCTCCTGGTGGTCTGGTAAATCCCAAAGGGAAAGATGGAAAGTTGGAAAGGACCACATATACCTCTAGAAAGAGTTGGGAATAATTTCACATTAACTATTTCATCTTGCAGATAACAGACGTCCTCTTATCCAACTCACTTAGGGAATTTTTGCCAAAAATAAATTAATTATATTAAATGAGTGAAAAGTCGAAGAGGTTATGCAGATAACTCTATCGGGGCTATGGACGCCCGTTGGAAGTGGATAAAGGTTTGTGATTTTGTCTGACTCCATCGTGGATATGGATGCTCGTTGGCAGTGGAGCAACATTGTAGTAAGTGAATAATGATAACCAAAACAACCTCAAGCCAAGGAATTCCTTACCCAACTTTTCTCAAAAGTGGGTGTGGGTCACGGTTAAGAGGATCGAAGGTGGGATAAGGGATAAACTCTAGATTTGGACCCATATTCATGAACCTAGGAAATTGTACACACATGGATAGGAAATACTCTGATAAAAGAGAAGATAGTTAGTTTCTCAACCAGATTCTACATGAGATAATCCTGAAGGAAGGAAAAGAGATTATGTTTTCGCCCAGAGGAACGCCATTTTTGAGAACTCAACACACCCTAAAATATTTTATGAATTTGTTTTCCCTTTTGGGTACCACTTACTTTTTTTTGGTTTGCTTTCTAAATTGAGTCCATTGTGGAGGGATTGCTAATTTCATTTTCATGTCTCATCATTGATCAATTTGGATTTATTTGAAACTGTCAAAGTGATATCTTTGAGTCTAGAAAGAACTTGGAATTTTAACTAAGAATCCACAGCTAAAATTGTGACTCCAAGCTTATGTTCGGGGCTGGAAAACTCTGAGCAAGTTTCATGAACACATAGTAACAACAATCATTGATCGTCGATGTATCATCGGAATTGGTAAAAAATGGAGTAGATTTGTGCTTTTTGTTCACAAGGAAGACTCAAGAAATGGTCGATTTCACATCGACATCGATGAAATTTGAGAGGTATAAACATTGACATGGACCATGATGAACCTCCGATAGTTGATTACTGATGTGTTTGTTCGGGATCGTTAAAATCTTAAAGAGCTAAAACATGGAAAAATTTCACATTAACACATCGTCGATCACCGATCCCTGATGCATTTTTGACATCGACAAATTTTGAAGGGGGTAATCTGAGAACACTTGTTTAAAATTATCATTGATCACATCTCCTTGATACTTTTAGGCATCGATAGGGTGGGACATGTTGTTAAAAAAACTTATCTAATGAAAATCCTCGATTTTGAATAACATGATTAAACGAAGATGCCAATCTCAAACATCATGTCTCTCTGCAGAGTAGGAATTTCGTATGGCTTAGCTTCATCCTGAGTCATCTTAATTTTCCTGATGTCCTAGTCACACTTCCAAGTCATATTTTCCACATCAGCATTATACAATAAGATGGATCAGCGTCAATTTTTTTTCCAAGAGGTATCAACAAACATTGTCTAAAGAAAAGTGTCGACTCCCGATCCACCCAATAAATTAGCAGTGATTGGATGTTTTCAACAGAAAACAAGATCGGATTATGCCATTTAATAGGCCAATTAATGTTTCTCTCCACATACCTTGTTACCTCATGCACCCATCAAACAATGGGAATTTGAAATCGTCGATGAACTACATTATAGCCCATGCCTACACCACTAACCTACGGCTGCATTTAAATCTCAAACATAATGCGGATCTGGCGACATATTTTGTAGAAACGCACCTGCAACCTGAATTGAATAACTGATGCAACAAGGTAAGTATTATCTCCATTTAAATCACTAAGACAACTTCAAACACCTCCATTATGCACACAATTTTCTCATTTCCAGAGCAACCAAAGAAGTGAAGAGAGTGTCTCAAGAGTTTCGTTTGATTCTCATAATTTCAAAAAACCAGGTTAAGCTAGTGCAAAGAAAAGGTATGTGTTAATTTTATCATTTCAATGGTCATATTTTTTATGTATCAAAATACTCTCTGCAACATAGTGTCTAACACTAATTTTATCTGTAGGAAAAAAAATCCTCCAAGGAAGCCAATGACCAGATGCTCGCTAAGGGCACCAAAATTGAAGGATGTAGAGGTCGTTGAAGGCTCTTTTCCTGGAGCTGCAAGGCATTTGGAATTCCCCCCCAGAGAGAAACAAGTCATAAAGACATAAACTAAGAAGGCATTCGTTTAGCCCCCTGCTTTCGATGATACATAAGAAACCATTGGATAAAAAATAATGCTCCCACAATGGATATATTTGTTCAACATAATCAACTAAGAATATTACGTCGAGTTTATCCCACACAACGACCCGGATGTAAGGGTGATTGATGACCTGGTTTTTACAAATATCCGATGGTTGTTCTTGCATATGATAACCTATTGAAATCTAGTATTTCCTTGCATTGAGATTCTGAGTTGGATAATCTATCATACATATCGAGAGAAGTGCCTAATGAATGATGAGAATGGAGGATGTGTAGGAGTTTTTTTCCGGAAAGAGGTCCATCAATACTACAAGATCAGGGACCCAGAGGAGTGGTTGAACACATAATTCATGGTGAAGTTCTATGAATTCCATGACACTAGCCAATTGATGGCCTCTTGGTGGAAGGAATATAATAAATTTACAAACAGGAGCAATGACTGGTATGAGAAAACAAATATGAGGGAGCCATATATCTAGTTAATGGCTCTAATTTGCTGGTTGTATGGGGAAAAATATTGTGCAAAGTTATCAGAGGCATGGATGCCCCTAGAATAGACTGTGGCTATTTCCAGGAGTAGTTTCAACTAGGGAGCAATCATGTCCAAGCAATTTAGCACTAGTATATTGCAGGCTTAGTCACCAAAGGAGGGAGAAGCACCCTCTTTTCACATGGCCTCATATCTTCTAGATGTTATTTGTGCAAGGAATGTCTTCACTGATATGAATATGATATGGCATGTATTAGAGTTGAATGTACATGTCTATCTCAACATCCTATAGGAAAACATGTACAAGAAGTCTTATGCTCTCATTTGTGATGATTTCATTGCTCATATTTATTTCATTATATTGAAAAAAGAATGCCCAATACTATCTGTAGCAGCCAAGAAAATGATTTCAAAAGTAGTCCACTGGTATCTCAACGAAACCATAACCTATATTAGGGTGTTTGGGGCTACTTATGCACCACATTTACTCCCTGCTCATGTCCCAGAACGACTCGTAGTAGGAGAAATCTGTTACCAGACCATCCTATAGGGCTATAATGACACCTTGGTTAAGGAAAATAAATGATCATTCATATCCTATGGTTTCCATGTAGGGTTTTATATGGTGAAGGACATTTATCAAGCTAAATAAGAGGGTTTGAGTCAGCTAGAATACAAGTTCTCGAAAAGCTGGTTTCACAAGCATGACCCTAAAGTCCTAGTTCTCCAACATGCATCACAAGTCTCTTCTTGTTGTCCATACACACATGATAAGTTTGAGGATGAGATTTTTACAGAATGTGCTCAGGACTGGGAGGAGGTATGACAGAGAAAATATAACTCGAACATGACTAGGTTCAAATCTATGAGTATGGATGAGCAAGTCGAAATGATAGAAAAGTCAGCTCAAGAGGCTCTCAGGTTTAGAGAATAAAATAAAGAAGAAGAAGACACAAAGGTACAAAAGAGGGGGATTCTATTACTAGAAGGATCCCAAAGAATCATCGACCATCTAGAGAATGATCCTCAACTAGTATAAATGATGAGGATCACCCAGGTCGACTCAGTCACAATCAGAGAGGAGATAAATGGCTCAGAGTCAACACAACTAGAGGAAACCACTTGTATGGAAAATCCCAAAGTTCCATCACCACTTTTCATACCGTCGATGAACATTCTAACCCAGCATGAGATTCCAAGAACACCAAGTGAAGTGGGTGTGTCAAATCCCCTGTTTGATCTAATATCCATATATGATGATGAAGAGAGTTCAAAGGTCTCACTTGTAACTATGATACCAATTACAGAGGAGAAATAACCTGGGACAACATATGTTCTAAGTCTCAACGCATTAGTTCCAAAAACTCCATAGGGCGACAATGAGGCCGAGAGTATCTTAGACACTAAGATTATCAACCTATCGAGGACCCCGAAAGACAACTCCAGGGATGATCTAGGTTCAAGTGGGAAAAAAGATGAATTGCAACAATGAGAGATCGACACCTCAACAATCGATCACCAAGTAATTATGGATCCTATCATTGACTCTTCCATTTTGGTCGATACCTCACCAGACGAAGGTCGAGCCATTGGAACATATGGAAGAAGTACAAGAAGCAGTCCTAGAGAAAACACATACATTAGAAAGCTTGGGAAACACTCTGACTTGGGGAAAACAACAAATCCCTGATCCCATTGATGATGTCATCAATATACAGGTGATATATTATGACAGGAAGAGGAAAACTATCATGAGGAGGACCAACAAGAAAAGAAGACTCATGTTGGATAGTGCAATTCTCATCACAACAGAGGAGAAGCTGCTTAGCACAGAGCACGTGAAGAAATATGAGCTCATCGGTGCAAGGATGTATATCATTGATGCCATGTTGGATCGATAAAACTGAGATGAAAAGTTACTGGTTGCTGCACTGAAGGAGATATAACATCTATGCCAAATGGAAAAATATTACCAAGACTTAACGCAGGCTACAATTTTTTTGAGGAGTGAGTTCCAATATGCATATGCAAAGTTCACAAGTGAAAGACATATTTTCACTACATGTGTAGTTGATTATCAAGAAGATACCCTTATGGAACTCACAACCTGTAAGGATGTGGATATATGGTATGAAAAGTCATACCAAGTTGTATAACAAATTGACTACATCAGTGCAATGAATAAGGGACGAGACATAAAGGATCATGTCATTTGAGTGCTAATGGATAACAACATCTCTTGGATCAGGAAAGTAGTTGAATATTGGGTAAGTATGGCCCAGGAAGCTCAACAAGAAATACATAAGAGGTGGGCCAAGTGGAAAATAAGTTGGGAAAATATCAATCGGGAGATGAAAGACATTGGCCTCCCAAAGTTAATCTCACTCGAAGACTTTGTCGACTTGCATGACATAGTCAAACATCATGCATAACATGACTCAACATGGGTAGTGGATATCTCATAGGTGGAAAGCATGACACTGGGTCAAATATAGAAGTATATGGAACATCCGATCAAGGCTCGTGCATTTCTGCAGCATTTAAGTGCCAAAGTCATCAAATACAAAGAATGGGAAGTAGAAGTGAAGCAAACCCTTTCAGCCCCGATGGACCAGAACATATGCATCTATGATAACACATGCAAGGATCTATTCGTCAAGTGGTCAAAATATGAGAAGAGTCATTCACTTTAGTATAACCATAAGACGATTTCCAGAGAAAAAAGAGATCAAATTCCACGTGGAAATATTTTTTTTTACTTAACACAAACTTGTAGTAGTTATTTTTAGTTAGTGATTCTTTATAAATAAGGGGATTGGCCTTTTATAACAGGTTGATGGGTTTTGGGAAAATGCCCTATATTTTAGAATTGTAAAGAACTATTCCTAATCAACCTTAATTGAGAAGTTATTTTTAGAACCAGAGAGAAAATTTTGTTTTTTTATCAAAGGAATTATGTGATTGGATTGAGGAGGAACTACTTCCAATTTTTATTTCAGTAGTTGATGCTATAATGAGTAAGAGTTTTTGAATCTATTGACAAGCTATTTGTTTCAACATTTTAGCAGTTCTTTTGTTCTTAATGATGAAAATCAAATCTTTGTGTTAATGTGTGATTGATGGTAGATCTAAGGAAACTAATTTTCTTTCACTCATCTTATTGCATGCATATTTTCTTTCAATAATTGTATCTCAGTCACTGTTGAAATACCAGTGAGTTAATGTATTATTACTAGACTCATAATAGGTGTGAATATCATTGTCTGCATGCTAGAGCATGAGGGTTATCCCAAGCTTAGCCTTCTTCATTAGTTAAGAATCCCTTCTATCAGTTAGTTTATACCATCACACCTTTCTTTATCAGACTCATGTAATAAAAGGAAAATACAAAAAATAGAACGTTTAATCTGAAGGAGAAACTTTCACAGAAATATATTCTGTCAATCACTAAGTAAATCCCATCAATAAATTAGCTATATCGAAATATCTAGAGAACCATTCCACCCATCAAATGCTACATAGTCTAATTGGTCCTCTAAGGCGAGTTTGGTTTCTACTATTGATTTAAAGGGATCTCTTTCCCCTCAGTATGTCCATGGACTCTTTCTTTCCGTTATCCATCTCTTCCTCCATTCTTCCAGCTTATAACAATGCTTCTCCCCATCCCCCATGCACACAAGGAAGTTTAGTTGTCTGATGACATAGTCATTACACCCTTTTTATACAGTAAGATATTTATTGAAGTATATAAGGATCTGATATACCTACCTCTATTTCCTTTTAGAAATTATTTCTCTACTGTGTTTTAAGAATTTGTGATGTCTACTGCAAATTCTATAATAAATCCTACAACAATATTGTCTAGCCATAAATCCGCTACGTGGGTGAATTGTTGTTTACTTGTTGTAGTTGTGCGATGTCCACAGGATTCCACTCGAGTTGTCTAATTTTATTTGTAGGGTGCTTGTATTTCAACCTCAACTTTTATTTCAATCTCAACATCCACTCATGCAATACATGTGAGAAATCACAGAAGAATACCTCATGCAAGTCACTAAACATGTACTTATACAAATATTTTTGTAGTGTTAACTTAGGTTTTTTTTTTATCCTTTTTCACAAACTCAAGATCCTTTATCTCAACATCCACTCATGCAATACATGTGGAAAATCACGTAAAATACCCCATGCAAGTCACTAAACATGTACTTATACAAATATTTTTGTAGTGTTAACTTAGGTTTTTTTTTCCTTTCCGCAAACTCAAGTTCCTTTGTTTTCAACCAAATTTCAATATCCACCTTTGTTGGATTTCATGGCCTAAACATTCCCTTATATGCTTTCATTTTCCTCACAATTATTTCAAT
Organism: Picea sitchensis; assembly: GCA_010110895.2. Classification (NCBI taxonomy): domain Eukaryota; kingdom Viridiplantae; phylum Streptophyta; class Pinopsida; order Pinales; family Pinaceae; genus Picea; species Picea sitchensis. The sequence goes on along the minus strand of SNQJ01S0032445.1, from coordinate 95,911 downwards.
GTATCCCATTCACTCAATCCCATGCACTTCTAACTGGAAACAAAACCATTTGTTAGTTATCATCTTCTCTAACTACTTATGGGATGACCCAAGTTCAGATATGAACAGATTCCAACAAATCCCTCTAAAACTATCGACCCTCCCTGTAAACCATGTTCCTCCTGGTAAACCAGAAGGAAACACAACACACAGAGTGTATTGAGTAGTCTCACCCAAGATAGTTCTATGGGTGAATGAAATTCTTAGATGATTGTAGTCTAGGAAAGAGTGGGGATCTAAGATTACAAATCATCCTCTTATGCCTTGATTTGGTTTTTAGTTCTATTATCCTAATATTCTTTTAACTGTTAAATCTATGCATGCATTCTTACAGATCTAACATATAACAGATCTCACAAAATTATCCATTCATCCATCCATAAGTCTAACTACTTACAAAAGGTAAACATGCAATAAATCACAACACATAACACAAGTGTTATCGTGGTTCACCCCCTCCTAGGATATGTCCACAAAGATATGAATATTAGGCTCTTTTATTATGGTTTTGTAATATATGGCGCTGCACACACTGCAATTTCTGATCATATAATCACAAGACAGATTCCACCACCCTTGTGAGGATAAGTAGATTGCACCAGGCTCCTTAGCCTGTGATCTAACCTGCAGGATATAGTTACTTGACTCTCCTACAACTCAACATATTACAAAAATGTCTCATATCTACAATCATTCTCTAGAAACAAAATTTTACTCTAACCTTTTGGAACCAAAACGAAAAACAAATAAAAAACACACACACCTGACCTAGACCTCCTAGGTATTTATATATACTAATTCTCATCTCAACAACTATTAATTTCTCTTACAAAATCCATAACCATAACATGCTTAGGTTTTCCTGCATGTGTGCCTTGCATGCTTTCCTCCTTCATGTTGCTTTTCCTTCCAACTATCTCTTTCTAATTCTGGGTTTTTCCTTAAAAAATAACATCTCCTCAAAATAGTCATGCACCCAACACCCCTCACTTAAGAATTTAGGATAACATAATAACATAAATAATTAGGACTTTAGGAATATATTATTATATTCCCTTGGCTTAATCTCACTTGACTTAGCCCCTTTTCAGAATTCCTATCCCCCTTTCCCTCTCGTGGAGTCCTATCCCCCCATAATCTTTCATCTAAATTGGTATGAAGCAATGATTTATTTTATCAACATATATTTATATGAGTGTGACTAAAATTTACAATGATAGGCTCACTAGCCTTTTAACATATAGGATCTCTAGCCTCATATATACATAGGCACTTTGTTCTAACATCTTGTCTCACCAACCTATAAAACATATGTACATTTACAATTTGGGGTTCAACCTAAGGGTATTATATTCCCCTCCCCCTTATTTATGCACTATATGTAGTGAATTAAATACCATGTGTCAGGTCTTTTTAATCACCTCCTTAATTTCTCAAGAAGATAGTTAGAAACACTATGCATTTAATTATCAATCTAGGGCTCATATGGAACTTGTGAACTGACATGCATTGTATCTGCAAGAACAACTATTATTTCTATGTGTTGTAGTGATAGTGCCAATGATTACATTTTTGGTCAAAATATAAACAATTCTTAAGCTATGGAAAGGTTATACATGAATCCACATTTGCAAGAATTGAAAGAACACTTTTATAGAAAAGTAAATATCACACTTGCAGGAAAGTAAATGTCACCCGTCCTGAAAATGAAACAAGCATGATGGAAATAAAACACACCATTTGAAAGTATCAGGAGTATGAATCAACTCTGTCCTGAAGCAACCCCAACAATCTAATTCTATGAACACAGACTTGCTTGAAAAGAAACACGCAAGATGCAAATATCAGGAGTATGACTGAACTGTCTCCTGAAGCAACCCCGACTATGTGTTGTAAGACTAATTGAAAATTTGAAATCCTAAATTACTCTTCCATAATTGAAATAGTACACCATTCTTGTTGAAAATAAATCACACATATTGAAAGGAAATTTATTAACTACTTGTTGGAAAATAAATTAACTAAGTCCTTGAAATCACAACGTAATCTTTGCCAAGATGGTCACTTCTATTACTCTGAACGACACATGCAATTGTTGTGTTAAGTACATTTTTTCAAAACTTACAGGAATTAAAATTAAATTTGAAATGTAATGAGAATGAATAAACAAATGCAATTCTATGCAAATAATATACATAATTTAAATAACAATTAACAATTAAACACGTCATGATTGCAATAAATCTAATGAAAAAATTAATTAATTAATTAATTAAATCACTCTACTATAAATATACAAAATAAATCAAATTAATTAAATCATATGATATGGGAACTATAATTCAATAATGAAAATAAAATCTCAATATGAACTATTCCATTATGGTTCAGACATTGCTTTAAGAGTCCACCCCACCCCACCAAATAATGGAGAGAGTTCTCTCTTTTATATAGAAATTTAATGTAAACTAAAAATAACCGATATCTAAATAAACCCACTTATGAATTTGATAAAACCATAGTGGTTACAACAATTTCCTAAATAATGAATAGTTTCTAGCTAACAATTAGAAAATAATAAATAACTCCAAGATCTTTTGCCCTAAGAATTCCAAGATTCTTGGCTAACCATTAAAACTAATATTTTGTATTGGAATCACAATTATCTCCATATATTTAATTTGTTTGGATTATTATTATTGTTGCATAGATCCATAATTGTCACATAGAGTAGTAACAACATGGCTCATGGTTACAATGGCTTGTAGTTCTAGTGTTGGTTCATGATTTTGACGACTCAAGGTTCCAATTGCAACATCCTTCTTTGGATAAGTTGTAGTGAATAAAAGTTCTCTGGCAAGTTGCAACAATTTTTGTAAGGACTTGCAACAATGAGTCGCAATGTAGAATAGTTCCTTGGCGAGTTGCAACAACTATTGTAAGGAGATGCAACATTTAAGTTGCAACAACTGTGTGGGAGTTGCAACAACTATCAGTTGCAGTAGTTGTGTTGAAGCACTCTAAATTTGAAGTAGTGGGAACTAAAATACATCCTATAACAATACCATAATATGAAAATTAACTCAAAGACAAATGAAAATATGATATTTTCTAATGTTTAATCATAAATTCATGTAAAGTATGAAAGAGATGTGATGGAAACACATTAATTCTAAATCTCGCACAATAATGGATTGATACAAATAATAGGTAAGTGGAAAGGGGTTAAATATGGGGAAAACATGGTATAAAAAGATTCCATTTTTGGACCCCAAGATCTCACCCAAACTGAAAATCTTGCATGTCCTCATGCAACCCAACACCTCTGCATTAGCCAAACTGTAGGGACACTTCTCTTTTTCATTGTATATACTTCTATGTTAACATTTTTTCATTTTATCTTTAATGCCTTGCTTTCTATGGGTTGTCAGGAACCATCCTTCAAAATCCACATTATCATATTGAAACATTTCTAGTAAGCTTTCAAAAAATCTGATGTTGTTGCAACAAACATGCATAGGTCATTGCAACAAAACCTACACAAGGAGTTGCAACAAATTTGAAATATTTCATGCAGATTGTAATCCGGATTAAAGATATTATTGGTGGTTCTGTTTATCCCAATTTAATGTCTCTGTCCATATAAAATCATAATGATTCAGTTCACAACCCTCAATATATAAATAAATAAGTTGCAACGTGTGAGTTGCAACAAGAGTGTTGTAGAAGTAGTAGCGAGATTCTTGATCCATTTTCTCTTAAATTACAAACCAAATTTCTATGGAATTTTGGAAGCATTCTTGTCATATTTTATTTCTTCTCTTCAACAAAAATCATGACCATATGATTCCCACATCACAATATATAAACAAATAAATTTCTACACATAATATAAAAAAATAGAGTAACAACAACAATTTTATAACATGAGCAACAATAGTAAATCATAACTCATGACATGGTGATATTTTGTGACCTTCTATTGGTTCTTGTTTAACAAGAACATGAATTCCTATTGTTGGTTCTTTCATAACAATAATAGGGCTTCCTTGTGTCATTAATGCTGAAAATTATTGTTGTCCTTTGAAAAATGAAAATTGTTGTTGTACATACCCAAACTAAAGGATGAAGACATATTTTTTTGTAGGAATGGATTCTATAGAATATTCTTATACTATAGGTTCTTGTGGGGAATATTATTCCTGTCTAGGTGAAAATTTTTCCTCTCCCCCAAACTGAAATTTTTTCTATCAAGTGGAAGGCTAAGAAAACAATGTTGCTCTAATTAAGAAATGAAAAACAGTCCACCCCTCCCCCAAATTGAAAATGTTGCATGTCCTCATGCAACACAAAGCATGCAAATGGGATATGATCTACTTGAAGAATATGCTACTCAAAACCATCTATTAGTGTAGTGGACCTAGAAAATTCTCATGATGTAGGAAAGGAAGATACGACATTTAGAAAATGTTGTATGTTCCCTTCAACTGCTTATTTTTTTGTTGTTGGTTCTTGTGGGTAAACAACAATACCTTATTTTTCTCTTATTATTGTTTCTTTTGTGGAAGCAAGTCCTTTTATTGTTCTTACTGCTAGTTCTTGTGTGGAAGCAACAGGGCCTTCTATTGTTGGCAGTGTTGAATTCTTCTCATGCATGGATATTGGAGTGGATATGGACAAGAATGGTGAGGGAAGGTTATGGGATGTAGAGGCGACAGTGTTCACCCCGCAAATGGAAGAATTTTTTCACCCCCAAGAAATGGAAAAACATGAGGAATAAGGAAAGAGGCCTAAGTGTCTTTCCAAATACAAATCGATAGCATTTAAGGAACTTAGATTAAATAAAATGAAGAAAACATACATGCACTTACCTAAGAATCCCATATTGTTTACAACATCATCCTAATAGGAAAGAGATATAATATGGTCCATTGTAATTTAAAAACTTTGTAAGAAAGAGGAGTGTGGAGCTTGGAACTTTGGATATGAAATAACCTTATGATGGAGTAGGAAAAATTGGAGATCTTTATTCAAAGAGAAACCTTGATGGAATTATTTATTTCTCACTTTATTTGTAAACCTTGTCTATCAATAAGATGGTTTTCAAGCAAGATATGTCTGACTGTACCCAAAGGGTTTTAATAGTTAGAATTGTTTTATTCCCAAGGAATTCCCATCAGCAATTTGGTTATCAAGCATTCCTAGGGTTTGATGGCGCTTAAGACAGGTTTTCACCATCAAATATATTAAGGGGAGGGGTAGGATAATAGGGTAACTTGGCACAGTAAGTGGGACAAACTAACTTTATTGTGTGGGTTAGGGGTGGGTGGAGTACAAAATAATGGAAGTGATGGAGTGGTGGGGGATGAAATTATGATTTAAGTGTAGTGGTTATATGAATGATATTTGGGTAAAGGTCATTAGATTTCAGAGATAACCACATAAACAAATGAGACTTTATGAACTTCAACATGCATGTATCTGGTCCATATTATTTTTGGAATGAAATGAAAGAAGATATATTACAATGAAATACACATAAAATTTTCTAGAAATAGATAAATACAACAATGCATGATTTCTATTAATTAAATAATTGTAAAAATACATAGTGCAAGACTCGCTAGAATGGTGGAAACTTTATCTCTGAGAAGAGATGTGACGACTATGCTCATACAAAATAACATGATTACAATGAGGCTATGAGGGAATTTTTTATTATAAACATGAATGACAAAACCCTATACCTCCAAAAACCTAACCCTAGGAGATGAAGCATCGAAAGTCATGTGGGCCCCATTGGGGTAAGTTAGTACATTAACTTCTCGGGGTCATAAATTTTGCATATGATTTATGTTTTAGGTGTGTGATAGCCCATTGGAAAGGTATTTTCGATATCAACGCATTATGCCATCAAAATCTAAATTTGTCTATAGTTTGACTGTGGAAAGCCAATAAAACACTCTTTACAGCCCCAAAATGACTCTAGAAGTATAGAAATATGTACTGACATGAAAAATTCCAAAAGAATATAGTTGGAATAGGTGGGAGGACACCATAATCCACCTATATGTTGTGCAGGGCTTTAGGATAGCCCCGTAAGTGTAAAAACCACAATTACAAATAAATTTCCCCATTACAAAAAAATATGTTGAACTGATAACTGTCCAGATGAGCCAGTTGGAATTTGGAATAGGTGAATGGCCACCAATATACACCTAGATAAATCCTCCCCCCTTAGGAATAAATGGTCTCCATTGTGTTGAGTTCCTAGGGAAGAGGGGAAAGGATTTTCTGAATCTGAATCTTGGTGATTTGTGTGCCTTATTGGAGAATTTGTGTTACTTGATCTATGGAAGGCTATCGCAAACCTGTTGCTGATAGGGTTGAATTTGTTCCAACAAATTGTTGTTTCTGGGATTGATAAGACATTGTGTAGGAATCTGTTGTTCTCGAGTTTATAATTTAAGGCTATAAAGTATATTGTTAAGGCATCCAAAAAAAAAAAAAAGGTAGAGAGAGTTAAAGTGTAAAGGTGTCAATGATTAAGAGAAAAGATATGGTTGGCTTCTTAACTGTCTTTGTCTAGCTTCCCAGTTCTCCTGGATTCTTATATCCCTTTCAATTGCTTCCCATGAATGTTGTAATTCCACCCAGGTGCTTGTTGTCTATAAGATAGTGTTAAATAAATTTAAAGCAATGCTAGTTTGATCTGAAAGGCTGGGCTCTATATTGGGTTGTATTGTAATAGGTACAGTCATGAATGATAAAGGTTAAAATATCTAATACTTTGTTTTCAAGGTTTACTATTTCTGTTTTAGATTATAAGAGAAAAATCCCAAACTTAAATTAATAACATAATAATTTCAGAGGTCGTTTCTTGTTCCTGAGTTAAATTTGAAAATCATGAAAGTGATGGGAGAAAAATATAAAGTTGCTTAAACAAAATGAGGCATCAATCATGGAGGAATCTCACTTTGCAATAGGGGAAGAAGAAAGACAAGAGATATTTAATGAAGCATAAAAATATAGTAACCTGAATAATCTACAGGTCTTGAACCTGCTAATAGAAAGGACAGGGGAAAAACTATAAACAATTAGATAACTCAATAACTCTAAACCACAGTAGATGTTGTACTAAATTACATTTGGGCATTCATCAAATATATATAAGGTAAATATGTTGAAAATGAAAGTTAAAGAGGAACACATAACTCGGGGTTGACAGAATCTGGAATATTCATTTGTATTTTCATTAATCACTCTAAATGAGAAACTTATCTAGTACAATCGGCTGCAAAAAATCATTTTCTAAGTATTATGAAATTATATTTATACCAAGTCATCAATTCTTGACAGTTCATGATTTCCTAAATTCTTGGGGCTAACAGTTGCAAAAATGAAAACTAGAACCATTTGCACGATTATCTTTTATTTCTCTATCATCTTGATAATATGAGTCTACAGTATGACACTTCATTGCTTATTTGAAATATCTCCTTCCTTTGGTCCGAGACATTCAATACATTTTTCTAGAAAATGCACTAAACATCTCGGAGGCTCTGGTGTATCCTTTGCCTCGAACAGATAAAGTTTTCTCTGAATTTTTGGAAGTTGGTCTTCAATCCTTTTGTCAACAAACTTAACTGATTTAAATTTTAAATTCGGCTTCACCAACCACTTGTCTATTTGGGAAACATCAATTTCTTTTGATTGTGAAATTTCAACTTGAATTTCATTCAAGTTCTTCTTAATTTTTAGTTGATGTTTTACAATTTTGATCTGTCCTAGTAACCTAGGACAATTGTCTTCTCCAATGACTAATGATATTTTGTCCAACAAATCGAAAGTCTCTTCACAATCATCCTTGACTTCCTTGGCCATTTTCTTGCTTTCGGCTATGTTGGCATCCCATAATTTAAGCATGATATCACCTCTGATCTTCTTTGTGACATATGGTCTTGGAGTTTTTGATACCTCTTCTTTTGCCGAAAGTACCACTTCTTTTTGAAAAGTAGTTCGAGCTGCTTGAGCCTCTTTTTATTTCAAAACAATGTTATCGAAATATTGACTTACTTCTTGGAAATAGTTCTGAATAACCTCTACTTTAGAAATCAATCTTTGTTTCTCTTCTTCTATCTTCGTATGCACCTCCAATGTCTGGGCTTGAAAAACCTTTAAATCTATTACCTGATTTTAAATAGAATTCAATTTAGCATGTAGTTGTCTTACAAGTTCTTCTTGTTGAATAACTTGCACTTGAATCATTTGCATATTCTTTTTCATCTCGTCTAGACTTGATTTAAGCAATTAAATTTCCTGCTGGTCAACAACTCTGGCTTGCTCAAGTCCTTTATTTATCTCCTCTCTGATATTTTTCTCAGTATTTTTTATTTGACTTTGTAGCTAGCTTATCATTTGGTTCCTTTGTTTCAGCCTAGTCTTTGGATTGTTAACTGTAAATATATTAGATGTTTCTAAGGCTCCCATAGAACCTGCTACCTCTATGGTGAAGTCTTCCTCCTCTAAGTTTTTTCCATCTACGAGCACTCTGTGTTTATTTACCATTGTTTCTCCTTTCAAATGCATTTCCCGCTTTACCATAGCTCTCCTCTTATTACTAAAAAATTAATCAGAGGAAGGTATCTCTTCTCTAGATATTGGAGTAAGGTCACTTGCATATATAAATTTCATATGAGGAGTCCCAAAAGTTGACTATAAAGGGGTCAATGATGCAATAGGGCTACCCAACTCTGTAGATTGAGTTTCTCCTACTGGTTTAGGGATATCAGTAGGGATAGTTGATGATAAAGGAGGAGTCGTTTGACTTGACTTTGGAGGTGTTTCCATTTTTGGAGATTCTTATTTTTGTGAAGACCCTTCAGTCTTCTTGGGATTTTCTTCTGCAATTCCTTTAGCCTGAGCCTATGATCCGAAATTTGGGGGAATACCTTCTTGTGCTGGAGGAGGGGTTGTTGATTCTTCCTATAGCATCTTTGGAAAACCACTTCTCCTGTGCTTCTGGAAAGTTAGAAAGTTGGTCTGTAGGTTGGGTGATAGTGCCTAAAATCTGTCTAATATCTCCTTGTAGGTTCTGGCTCCTTTGATCATGTCATCACAGGGTGAATTTTCATGCTCAAACATTTTCATGTTGCAATGAGAAAGGTAATTTCCCAAAATTTGATAAGGATTGTGTTTTCTGAGTTCAAGATATAACAATTTGATGTCTTCTAGTGCTGGAGATTCTACCTTGGAATGACCAAGGTTAAGCAATGAAAACTTCCCAACCTATACAGGGAAAACTGGCCATAACTTCTTCTGAACTTCTTTCAATTATGTGTCGATGCCACATGTTACTATTTGGTAGGCCACCTCCTGCACACTAGTCTGTCTGGAAGGAACTTTTGAAGTTCTTGAGGAGGAATTGAGCAACCGAATACTCTGACATAAGAGAAATTTTCCTCGATAAACCAATCAACAACTGTTTTGAGGTTTTCCATGACTTTCTCTAAAATTCGAGGGGGTGAGTATCCATATAAAATTCTGTGCACAGGTATCACTACATAGTGACATATTTCATAAAATAAATCTTTAACATTCTCCTCCCATAGTTTGGAGTGATAAACATGAATGGTTTCAGTACAGGCTGGGTTCCAACTCGAATTCATTAAGGGGAATGGAGTCATGTAACAAATAACATCCATAATATATGCAGACATATAAAAATATATAGGTCGACCTTTTGATTTTGTCGTTTGGTACTATGCAATATCCTTAGCTATATTATCTGATAACATTTTATCCCAGTTGAAACTGTAACCCTCGGCTACTTCATGTAAAAGTGGCACCCATTCTGCGGGGAAATGGGTAGGGATTTTATTCCCCAAAAGTCTACATAGAATCAGAGCTATATAAACCATGTATTTGTTTAATAGAGTTGTGGCATAGATTCCATGGGTATCAACTCTAAATTTTTGTAGGATTCCCTATCATTCTTTGATTATACTTGGGTATGTTTGATCAAACTCTGTACACTCTTTTCTTTGAAATTATTGTACAAACTGAGTGTTATAAACGTTTGTAGAAGTAGGGGACAATTTATACATTACTTGGATGTGCTCCGGTCTAAACGAGTTGATGACAACCCTTTGGTTATTTATAATTCTCCTTGTCTGAATGTCGGCATTCTCTAAAGCCCAACTTATCATGTCACTATAAGGAATGAGTCTTGGCCATGTGGTTATCTTATGGATATTAGACTCTGCTATATCCCTAAGTTTCTTTTTAGTCCTTTTGTTCCCGAGATCGTCGGGGCAATTCCTAATCTCATACTCTAAGGTTTCAAAAACATGTCTCTAGGAATTGATGGAATCTATAGCATGTGGCATAGTATCGGATATAATATCTCCATCTAGATTTGAGCTTTCACCTGCCTCCTCACTCTTCTTAGGCTCTTTTCTGGGTGCCATGGTGTTTTTGCAAAAAATTGAAAACCTGTTACAGAGAGGAAATGTGTAAGCTCCTTTGAATGTAATTCGCTTCTATTCTGAAAGTACGAATGAAATTTGAAATAAAAAACCTTTATTAACCCTTAACTTGTCTTAGATTGAGTGTACGGATACAAGCGATAAAAATTAAATGCTTTAATGGAGGTGGTACACCTAGAGATACGCACTTTATGTTAAAAATATCTTCATTAATCTGTTATAGATACTGCCACCTATTGACGATTTCAAACTGAGATTTCGAAAGGAATGTCTTTGAAAACTCTCGAATAGAGAAACACGAAAGGTAATTTAGTATCATTAAACCCGTTTTAATGTTAAGTTAATTATACTTAAGCATTAAACCCGTTTTAATGTTAAGTTAATTATACTTAAGCCTCAATACTTTCAGGATTTTGGGGTTTGGGGTTCGGCGAATGCGAAAAGAATAATATGCTCTTTTGTTTTCCCGAAATGCGACTGATTAACAATTTTCTAAGTGTGTTTAAAAATTAGTTAATAACAATTAAAAAAAAGGGGTTTGGTGAAAAGCGCATCGATATTTGAACTATTGTTTAAGTCAAGATGACCGAAAAGGAAAATGCGAAAGGCTTAGAATGTCATTTAAACGTTTTTAATTATTCCTTTAAATTCGTTTTAAATTCTTTTAAAAGATCACTTTTCGATCAGCATCGACTTTGGAGTTGGTTTTTAAAAGTCATACTTCATAAATAGCCAAAACCTGAAAACCAAAATTCCCAAAAGACTTTTGACTCCTTTTTAGAACTATGGGCAGCTCCATAACTAAAAAATGATTGAGATTTGGGTATAGAGAAGAAATATTAAACTTCATTTCAACAGAACCATTATAGGTGAAGAAACAATATCTTCTTTCTCTTCTGCAATATGATTCTGCTGGATAGAAGGTGTTGAGACTGCAGTGGTTGTAGTGGCCTCCTATGCATCCTTTGAAAACATTATGAAGAGGATGAATTTTTTAGTATGCGAAATTACCTTGTGGAACTTTTTTGGTGGAAAAATAGTCAGAACTACCTCTGGTATCCTGTATAGCTAACAACCCAGATTAATAATGACACTATGGGGTTGAGACTCATAAAAAACATGATTTTTCCACATATATAGTTGGCCCAAAACAACATCACAGACATCAATATGGGAAACATCACACACTACCTCATACTTGAAGGGTCGGATGCCATAGGACATGCAACATTGTTGGATGACATGAAGATATCATCCTTGGTGAAGCCACCTGATGTTGTATGGCTGCAAGTGTGGTGTTGTTGACAACCCAAACTATTTGACGACCTCAATTGAGATGAGGTTATTATGGTTGTTGTTATCAACAATGAAATGCAACATGGTCCCCTTCACCCACATCTGTGAATGGAAGAGGCACCCCCCCTCTTCAATATGTAATAGTTCTTCTGGTTGAATTTTTGTGGTCCCGACAATAGTAGTGGGGTATGCATTGATTATCTGTCTATTTTCAATATTTTCTAGATCAGATTCTGAATCAGGGTTCGACTCCTTGTCTTTGACCTCGACCACCAATGACTGTTTCAAGAAACATTCATCGATGTTGTGCCAGGGGATTTTTTGGAAGTCACATCAATTCCCAGTGTCATTGTTTGTATTTCCTTTACCCTTATTTTCCTATGTATTGGACTGGTTGTCGAGAGGCTTTTGGTTAGGGTCATCTTTTCCATACTTTGGTTGTTGCGTATTTGTATACCCAAACTCCCATTTTTTATGGTGCCTAAATTTCTGCTCAATTTTGATAGCATATTGATAGGAAAATCCCAATGATGATATGTTTAGGAAATCCATTTAATTTTGGATGTACCTATGCATATCCCCATGGTATCTGAGAACTAGATTTCTCTCAGAGTATTTGATACCTAACTTGGTGCACAAGGTATGGAAATTATTTGTGAACTCCGAAATTGTTTGTCTCTTCTCTTGTTGTAGTGTGGTCCATCTCATATACTGGTGTTTATATTTATCAAATAAGTTTTAAACCTATGAAGTAAAGAAATTCATATAGATTCTTAAGAAAAACAAAAATTAATCAATGGCTCATTCACATAGTACACAAAGATTTATACCGGAAACCCTCAACAAAGGAAAACCTTTCTTATACTCATTATATCGAATTTCACCATTCACCATACAATATATACAATTTTTTTAGGTATTCCTTAGATACCAAAACCCTAATCCCTTAATCCAGGATTAATTTAGAAAACCACTAAAAATAGCAAAATCCACCCAAAAATAAATTTTGAGGCACTGCCCCCAACCCTGTCAGCTCCAGGTTACCACTTGTTGTCGAACACTATGTGTAACCAAGGGGGGGAATATATGATATCCCCATAGGAAGCACCCAACGCACATGACACAAGGAGCACTACTGGGAAGGGATCGCCAGATGCAGTTGTCAAATCTGACACGTCCACACACACACATGTAAAGAATATAACACATACCCAACATTCTTCCACTTGTTGTTTTCTTTGCATCCAAGGGTCCACAGGATTATATAGTCAAAAATCCAGGTAAACAATTCCCATAGTTACTCTACACCAGGAGAAAAATTTTGTGCTCACAGACTTTGTCAATGAATCTGCAATATTCTTCAAAGTTTCAACCTTTTCTAGCAAAACCTTGTTTTCTTCAACCATGTCTCTCAAAAAGTGATATTGAACATCAATATGCTTTGTCTTTGAATGATAAGATGGGTTCTTTGCCAGGAATATTGCACTCTAACTGTCACAATTTGATCTCGTTGCTTGTTTTACCAACCCAATACCTAAACACAATCTCTCTAACCATACTACTTCCTTGCTCGCATGAGTGGCTTCCATGTAACCAGCTTTTGTAGTTGAGAGTGCCACTACAACCTGTCTTTTTCTCATCCAACTGATTTCTCCTCCAAATAGGTTAAAAACATACCCACTTATAGATCTTCTGCGATCTATATCTCCATCCCAGTCTGCATCAACAAAGCCATGTATGTCCACCACTCTGTCCAATCCTAGTCTTCCTTGGTAGCACAATCCATAATTGGTAGTGACACACAAATATTTGAAGACCCTCTTTACTTATGTCCAATTCTCCTTCCCTGTTTTTGACATATACCTTCTCAAAACTCCCACTGCATGTGAAATGTTTGGTCTATTACAGACCATTTCATACATCAAATTGTCAATTGCATTAGCATACAGAACATGGGACATGTCCTCTTCTTCTTCCTGTGTCTTGCGACATCGATATGCAGATAAGTTTACACCTATAGGAATAGGAACCTTGACCAGCTTACTTCCATGCATATTAAACCTTTTCAATATCGTCTCAACATATTTTCTCTGATTCAACCAGAGTTTCCTGTTTGCACGATCTCTTTTAATCTCCATTCCCAGAATGAAGTTAGTAGCATCGAGATCCTTCATGTCAAATTTGGAGGATAGTTGCGATTTCACCTCCTTGATAACATCCATGTTATTTCCTACCAACAACATGTCATCAACATACAACACTACATAAATGAAGTGATTACCATCCTCCTTGGAATATACACAGTGATTAACCCTGCTTCTCACAAATCCCAATCCAAGGATGTATGTGTCAAATTTTTGGTACCACATCCTAGGTGATTGCTTTAGACCATATAATGACTTCTTTATCTTACAGACCATCTCTTTCTTTCCCTTCACTACAAATCCTTCTGGCTACTTCATGTAGATTTCTTCTTCTAGATCCCCATGTAGGAATGTTGTCTTCACATCCATCTGTTCCACTTCAATATCAAAAGAAACAATAATAGATAAAATAAATATAATAGATGTTAACTTGGCAATAGGATAAAAAATATTACCAAAGTCAATTCCCTCTACTTGGGAATAACCTTTTTCTACTAACCGAGATTTTTGTTTCTCCACTTTACCTTCTGCATTAAAATTCTTCTTAAACAACCATTTTCTACCAATAGATTTTCTTCCAACTGGCAACTCAACTATATCACATGCCCCATTCTTATCCAAGGCATCCATTTCTTCAACAATGGACTTCTTCCATAGTTTACTATCCTCTGAATTCACTACTTCCCTGACAGTTATGGGATCATCATCAGTAATAGATAAAGCAAAATTGGAACATAAATTAGGTGTACTATACCTTTCTGGTTGCCTTCTTTCTCTCACTGATATCCTCAATACTGGGGTATGAGGTTCTTATTCTTCTTCTTCTTCATCTTCTTCAGATGATTCATATTTTGCATCATCCAACTCAAGATCTATTTTGTCAGGTTCTTCTTTCCTTGGTATGAATTCCTATTTGGAAACATCTTTTGCCTCTCTAAAAACAACATCCCGACTGTAAACAATATTCTTAGTTTTTGGGTTCGAAAGCTTATAACCTTTCACACCATATTTTTAACCAATAAAGATACACTTTTTAGCTTTATTATCCATCTTACTCCTATTTCCCTTTGGAACATGTACATAAGAATCACAACCAAATACTCTAAGATGTTCAAGAGAGGGTTTCTTTCTAGTCCATACCTCGTGTGGAGTTTTATCATCCAATGTTGATGAGGGTGATCGATTGACCAGGTAACATGTTGTACCCACTACCTCTACCCAAAATTCCTGTCCTAACTCGGAATCACTGAGCAAGTTCCTTGCTTTTTCCATCATTGTCCTGTTCATCCTTTCTGCAACTCCATTATGTTGAGGAGTGTATGGATTAGTCTTCTTCCTTGCTATACCACACTTCTTACAAAATTCTTTGAATTCATTTCTGCAGAATTCCCCACCATTATCTGTTCTCAATACCTTTATTTTTTGCTCTGTCTGATTTTCTATGAGAGCCTTAAACTCTTTAAATTTATCAAATAACTCAGATTTCTTTCTAAGAAAATAAATCCATGTGTTCCTTGGGAATTAATCTATGAATGAAACATAATACACATATTTACCTAGGGATGGAATAGGAACAGGTCCAAACACATCACAGTGTATCAATTCTAAGATCCCCTTTGCTCTTGTAGCACCATATGGGAATCTTACTCGATTTTGTTTACCATATATGCAATGTTCACAGAAATCAAAATCCAGAGTCAAATTAGACATACTTTCAAGCATACCTTTACCGTGTAGAAATTTCTATACACTTAATGTATTCCTGCAATTCTCCTGATCTAACAATTTCCGCTACTCTTAAATACAGAATCACTTCTACTATTATTCTTGTAGAAGCAATTAAACCACAATCACAACCATAATGCACAAAGTGAAATATCAATAACACACAACATAGAAGTTTTACCAGGAAAGAGTAAAGCTAAAAACCCCACTATCATATATTATGTATATAATGAATCATGAAACAATCTCATACAAAACTCTAATCCAATAGCTCTTAGTACAATACAATCGTCTCACACTGTCATACACAAATCAACAAATACATGTGCCAATTTCCTATGTCCAGACAGCTTGCCTCCTCTACACAATCTTTGCAATTCGAATTCTCACAATGAATCGAATCATTCATGAATTTCCTAGCTTGCACATGCTCACAAGCATATCCAATGCATGTGTGATCAAGTCACAATTGATAGCCAAACTGTCGCTTTCATCTGTTATCTCAACTAGGCCTCCACTGGATCTGACATGCATGTAGTTAACCGTGGTGAATCTTCAGTTGCATGTGAGTTCACTGATTAACTGAACTCTCACTAGTGCATGTTTAGTTACAACTAGTACAACCGATCTTAACTCACTTAACTACACTTATAATTCTGTTACA